>JAVDPK010001170.1:85163-119260 GCA_034780415.1 Cichlasoma orientale
GGTGGGCAGCAACAACCAGCAGGGAGGGGTGAGGCACAGCAAAACCCAGACCCAGGACCAGCCATTCACGCACGCACGCACACACACACGCGCACCCACACACACACACCACACAAACACAAACACACACACACACACCGGGACACAAAGTTCCACTCATCAACCCATCTACCGACACATGGGCAAATAGGTGCCCCTAGAGCCAGCAGTCACTCCAGAGTGCAGCCAGCCCCATCCCCAACACCTTAGCCTGGCAATCCATCTGTCAATTTCCTGTTCCACTCTTCCTCCTATCATGAGCAACACTTAAATGGCCACCTTTATACGCTGGAGTGGTTTGCATGTCCAAGGGATCTTAGGAGCTCTGTCAACCTGGCCCTGATAGGGTCTTCCAAGGTGCTTGGGAATGTTATATAAGGTTTCTTTTTTTATTGGTGGCCCCACTGGAAGGATAGCCTCAGAACTGGAGTGATAATATGACCTGTCAATGTATGTGGTTGCCCTGTTCTCTTTAGTATTAAATAAGTCATTCTACAGTTTAAGTCTGAGATGCTTTCTTCATTTGGTCTCATCAAAATCTAGATAACTCAAGGTGAATTGGACCTGGGTGAAAGGCTGGATTAACTGCCAAAGGACACTTTGAAGATAAGAATCACGGATACCAGGGTCACATCACAGAGCCGGGCTTGGGGAAGAGGCTCACTGGGGAGTGTCTGGTGTCGACAGGCACTTAAAAGTGAGTAAACTATGGGGCCCTGTTATGTTCATTCCTAATCATTTACAAGAGTCCAGTGCTTTGTGGACTGGACAGTGAGAATTCAAGGCCTTTTCAATACCCAGTCTGATACCCAGCTGTCCAAACTGCTTTAAGGAACCCTGACATGTAGACAGGAATTTTGATGGAAGTGGATCTTGTAGCAGGATAATAATATGAAACATAATACACACCTGCTGAAGAAATATTTTGTTCAGAAAGAAAAAAAAATGTCTTAGAATGGCGTTTCCAGCGCTCTGATCTGAACACCCACAGAGAACCTATGGGCCATGGAAAAAAAAAAGAAAAATGTCAGTTCATTTTTGCTGTAGTGTGGGTGAAGTAAATTGGCAGAAATGTAGAGGAAACCACAGATAATAAAAAAAAGTTGATTTTATGCCCAGACATTGTTAATTAATTCTGCAAGCTTACTGTGATCTTTGGTGAAGCCACTATTGGTTGTCCAAATATCTATTGTTTTATCATTGAAACCCTAACAAACTTCTTTTGCTTTGGATATTTTGCTTGACAGATTTACTTGTGAAGATTATTATAATTGAATAATTATTGTTATATTGGTACATCTATACCAAATTTAATAGAAAGCTGCCCAACAGATGTCAAGAAATTTCACAAAACAATCTATGTTTGTGGTAGATGAAAAGCCAAGGGATCAACATTGGCTCCATAAATGGCTGTAACTGTTAAAACGTGTTCATCTCTAGACAAAATTTCTTGAATTGGCACTTGCAGTATCATCACAGAAATGCAATTAGCCTCTCAATTACTGCACTGGCAAAACATTTTTTGTGTCTGCCAATTCAAACATTTTATTCAAGTATGTGGACCAGAATCAGACTTTCTATAGAAACATAACCTTGAGTATAAAGACAGTCAGCAGATAAGAAATGTGTCATTTTGTCTGCCTGCCTTTCTGTTTATCATTTGTCCATCAATCTGTCTACTTACATAAGTTAGAAGATGCAGTTAGAAACCTTTTGAGAAGGGAACTTTCTAACTGATTCAAGTTTATAAAAAACATATTCAGTTCCCTTCTGGAAGGCTCCAAGTTCATCATATTTTTGATTTATGACACAATAACTCACTCAAAGAGGCAGTTCTTTCTTCATCAAACACAAAAAGTCAAGTAATTTCTGAATGGCAGCGAAAGGAAACAACAGCCCAAAATATTTCACAATTTTTAAATATGCCATTCCTTTTTGTAACAATGGCAGTTTGACTTTAGGTAGATTAAATGTGCATATGTTGAATCAAAATTCATCAGGAACAAGTTTGTGCTAAACTATTTTATCAGTTTAGTCAGGACCACTGCAGTCAACAGAAGATCCAACTTTCCATCTGAATTAATTTATATTTGGTGGCATGGCATTGTTCTGGGATTTCCCTGCCCTTTCACGCATACAGAACGGTGCAAAACAGAGCAAGCTTTAATAACTATAAATAAAGCGACAAACAAGGTAAGGATGGGCTTGTGATTTGAAGATGTGCAGTAAATGTGGGTAGTCTAAAACAGCCTAGGTAGTGTGCTCTATATGATTCATACCAATTGTGAAAGATGTGTAAAATGGCTGAGGCATGCGTTTGCAGGTGAGCTGGATTTTGTGGTCTGGCTGAACTAATGCTATGTTTCACACAAGGAATTAGCCAAGTTGTTTGTATTCAAACAGGCAGAATATTATCAAGTAATGTTTCTTTGAGTTCTGTGAGATCTTCAGCTCTTACCTCCGACAGATCTTCTACTCACATGGTGTATAGTGCAGTTGCGGTGCTGCTGACTTTAACTTAGGATATAGTTGGGTGGTGGAAGGAATACTTTGAGGACCTCCTTAATCCCACTGACATTCCTTCTGCAGAGGAAGCACAGTCTGGGGACAAATATATGTTGCACCCATCACTGGGGGTGAGGTCACTGAGGTAGTTAAACAACTCCTTTATGGCAGGTGCATGAGCTTTACCCTGAGTTCCGGAAGGCTCTGGATTTTGTAGGGTTGACATGCCTCTGCAACATCATCAACGGAGATCTGGGGCAGTGCCACTGGATTGGCAGATTGGGGTGGTGGTTCCCATATTCAAGAAGGGGGTGCTCCAACTATCAGGGGATTACACTCCTCAACCTCCCCGGGACGGTCTATGCCAGGGTGGTGTAAAGGAGAGTTTGTCCGTTAGTCAAACCTCAGATTCAAGAGGGGCAATATGGTTTTTATCCTGGTTGCAGAACACTGGACCAGCTCTTTATCCTCTCAATGGTATTCAAGTGTGCGTGGGAGTTTGCTCATCCAATCTACATGTGGACTTAGAGAAGGCATTAGACTGTGTCCCTTGGAGCATCCTGTGGGGGTTGCTGCATGAGTACAGAGTGCCTGGCCCATTGTTATGGCCCATTCAGTCCCTGTATTACTGCAGCGAGAGCTTGGGCCGCATTGCCGGCCATAAGTTGGACTCATTTCTGGTGGGTCTTGGACTCTACCAGGGCTGCACTTTGTCACCAATTCTGTTCATAACTCTTATGGAAAGAATTTCTAGGTGTAGCCAAACTGCTTCTGTAGTGGTGGCCTCTGTATCTTATCTCTGTTTTTTGAGGATGATGTAGTCCTATTGGCTTCATCAGATGCTGGCCTCCAGATCACGCTGGAGCGGTTCGCAGCCAAGTGTGAAGCAGTGGGAATGAGAATTGGAAACTCTAAGTTTGAGCCCATGGCCTCAGCCGGAAAAGGATGGAGTGCAAAATCTGGGACAGGGACGAGTTGCTGCCCCAAGTGGAGGAGTTTGAGTATCTCAGGGTCTTGCTCACGAGTGAGGGAAGATATTGGGGCTGTGGCTGCAGTGATGCAGAAGCTCCAGTGGCCCATTGTGGTGAAGAGAGAGCTGAGCGTACAAGCTGTCAGTTTATCGGTCGGTCTACGTTCCTCCCCTCACCTATGGTCACGAGCTTTGGGTAGTGACTGAAAGAACAAGATAGCGTAGAGACAGTGTGAAGAGTGCAGTTTTTCAAGATGGGCTCAGAGTAGAGCTGCTACCCCTTCACATTGAAAGAAGCCAGTTGAGGTGGTTCAAGCACCTGACTAGGATGTCTAGTGGGTGCCTCTTGGGTGAGGTGTTCTGGCCGTGTCCTACTGTGAAGAGGCCCCAAGGTAGACCCAGGAGACCCGGATAAGCTGGAGGAGGTGACTGGGGAGAGGGAGGTCTGGGTTTATCTACTTAGGCTGCTGCGCCCGCAACCTGGTCCCTGATGAGGATGGATGGATGGATTATTTGAGTCCTGACACATTTTGTTTCTAGTTAGATATCCATGTAACAGACTGCACTTTTCATCAAATTCAAACTTAAAAACATCACTGAGGAAATTTTTTTTTTTTTTTTTGCCAACTTCTACAGACTGTTGTCTGTGAACGTGCTTAGAACTAATGATAATTGCTTTTCTGGCCAGTAAATGCTGCGTGCTCTCATGCCCCCAGAATGAAATAAAAAAATAAGAACTGTAATGTCAGTGCTTTCGTCTTACTTGTGCTGGAGGAGGAAATAAGTACTAAGAAGACTGAGATTCTTATCAATTAATTTATCTTGCTCAGTATGAAATATTCCAGTAGGAATCAGTAATTATATACAATCCACAATTCACTCTTCACTCTGTGTGAGTTGGTGAGATGGCCTTATTTCAGTAGGATATGATAACACTGCCAGAAGACAGAAGAACTGAGAGTTCTTTCACCCCTCTTTTAAGTTGTGCTGAAAAGAAATAAGAAAAAATTTATTTTCAAACAAATATCACCATGCTATGCATTTTCACTGTGGTGAAAATCCCAAATGTATGTATTATAAAAGGAAGCTTGGGTTCTGATTTAAGATTTTAACAGATAATGGAAATGCATCCTCAGCAGCTGTAAATGCAACCCTCTTAGGTTAAGATAGAAAAGGAAAGAAAACACATAATTATTGCAGTGTCAGGCCAGCTTTAAATGGTTATTGATTATCTCCACCATTTCTAATTTATTCAAGTTTTATTTTCTTTCTCCCTGTTATCAAATAAAGGCTTCACAATGTGATGTTAAGAAATGCATCCCTCCTGCAGTAGGAGATGAAACTGGTGATGACATTTGTTCTTGTGATGGAACCCTCTAATGGCTTCATTTCCTCTGGCTTTATGCAGCTCAAGAAGAAGATGATGATGGTTTTGATAGATAGTTCAATAAAATTTGAGAGTCATGTCAAACTGGGTTCAGACATCATTTGAACTGAACAGCCAGAAAAAAAAAGACTTTGATTTATTTTTTCCTTTGAAATATTGCAGTTAATGCCATCAACCACCCAGCTGAGTCTTTCCTAAGTAAACGCCCACCCTCTGTAATGTGTAATACCTTAGTGATTTTACTTTAAAGTATTTATTAGATGATGTGGCTTTCAAATTTAAAGATTTGGGAAGGACCCTCCCTAGGAGCCATCAAAGATTTCATTGGCTCCAAGTGGGATTAGCTCTTTTAATTTATGCTTTGCTTCCCAATGACAAAAAGAAGGTAGATTGCACCATCAGATAGATGTTTGTGCAGGAAACTGGAAAAAAAAATGTAGGCACGGTGGAATACAAATGGACAACTGAGACCAAAAATAACAATATGGGGAGAACCACATATACTGAATAAAATACACCAATGTAACTTAATACAGTATTTCATAATGATAAGTTCTCATAGTAATACTTTTGACTGTTTCTGTTATAATAACATGATATGGTTACCATACAATCCAGAAAGTACAGAAAGATCATCAAAACCTGCATTTTAAATTGGATATAATGAATGCCACAACAATATTATCGCTATCCAGCTGTTTTTGTTTTATTCTGTAAAAACAATGTCCATATTGTGGGTAAATTCTCAGTAAGTACACAATGCAAACTCTACATATTTCTACCAAGCACCAGCCTCAAAGGCTAAAAAATGAAGCCAGCGCACGTCTGCCAAAAACCGCAGTTTCTGGATTTCCCACTTAAAGCTGCTTCCAAAAGCACGTCAATTCAAATAAACTTGTGTGTTAACTTTACAGCATTACAAAGCATGTTTGCTCCCTGCTGTAAAATAGTTTAACAGTACTTCTGTGGTGGGTAGTTTATAATAAGTCATCTGTTTGAATAATGTTAAGGGGAATGGCCAGTTCGACAGGTGTACTGACAGGCAACTGTAGCCAGCTGCTGTCTTCTGTGCTAATTCTAGGCCCTGAGCTAGACCTCTTGACAATGCTTATGATGTTGATGCCTTTGAGAGCATTTTCAGGTGAATTATCTAACAATTAATAAAGCATATTGTGTGGGGCAAACCATTAAACAAGTGTTGATTGAAATTCTTTCACTTGATTAGACTGTTTATTTCTTATTAGATATATGTCTCTGTGTTGCATTTGTACAGTTGATGAATGCAAATGGTTTATCAAGTTTGCTAGCATTAGTTGTAAAAACTTTACACTTCATCCTCTTGTTCAAATATGGTAATTTGTGAATGAAAGAAATATACTAACCAAAAGGTTACTAGCATTTAGCCAAGTTGAACAACAGCAGACTCCTTTGAAACTGTAGTCTTATAAACAGAGCTTTTTTTGCAGTCAATTTTACATCAAATGCCAGCATGTAATTGTTATGAATGTTGGGACAATTAATCTAAAAATTAGTTTTAATCAGTGTCGCGCTCTTCAATCAGAATATTACTGTATAAAAACAGGGTGTTACTTTTCTAAACTTTTGTATATGCTGTCACCTCGTGTTTGTGAGAAGCAGGCCAAACACAACATTACAACAAATACTTTGAGTGTATGACATTATCAGGGGAGATTTCCATTCTTATTTCAAAACATGGCCAACAAAAACATGAAAAAAGCAGAGAACTTATTTTGAAATCCTATTGTAAGGAAATAACTACAGCGTTTTCAACGTATTGTATGTGAGCATGATTGAAAGCATCCTCACATTTAATATCTCAGTCTTGTATGATAACCTGACGTGGCAAAAAGGAACGAATTGGGCAGGATTGTTAGAACTGATGAAAAAAATTATTGGTTGACAACAAATTTCATTAGATACGTTGTATTGTTGTGCTGTCTTAAGGAAAGCCCAATCTATTGTTGCTAACCGAGAGCACTCTCTTTATTCAGATTTTGAATTAATGCCCTCAGGACAATATTATAGGATGCCCTTAGCAAGTAAAAAGGTGGATAAAGAATCATTTGTGCCAAATGCAATAAGTATACTGAATAATAAGATGTTGTAATAGTTTTATTGAAGTTTTATGTATGTATATGTATGAATGTGTGTTGATGATTATTATCAGTTAGTGAACCAAAGACAATTTTCCACTGATGTGGACAATAAAGTTATTCTATGCTACTGCATTCTATTCTATTCTAACCTCAGCAGCATCATTCTGGATCATACTGCTGTAAACATAAGAGGGTGTCAAAACCAGATAGGAGAAGAGAGCAACTTCTACTAAAAAATTAGTTTATTACCATCAACCAGGGAGGGGCTCAAAGAGGAAAGTTAATGACTAAGACAGATTGAGGTGAGGACTTCCATTCAAGCACAGCTGAATCTTTGACCACATCTGTATTGATTTCATTCCTTGATAGTTGCCACAAGACGGCTGATAGATAGTGAAGGATACACTTCATTAGCACAGAGTGTCTCTTTACCAGCCACCTCCTTATTCTCTGGTGCTTTTTGTGTAGCCATGTCAATAAGTGTGCCATCACAAGAGAACAAGACCCTGTTAACCTTGAATTCTCTATACTCACTTCATCCAACAATGGAGAGATAAGTCATGGTATTGTAGAGGGAAAAAAAAATAGGGGATGGAAGGCTAAGGATTTCTGGAAGCTAATGGGGTAATCTCACATTGGAATATAATGTATCTTTGCAGCTGATCCTCCAAGCAGGAATTTTAGGAATTCTTTCTATGAAAGATTTTACTGCCACATTTTGAATTATGTATTTGGATTGAACATCTATAATCCCAGTTCCAAAAAAGTTGGATCACTGTGTAAAATGTAAATTAAACATAGAAATACATCAAATGTTTAAGCTGAAACATTTTATTATTTCATGAAAAATATTGGTTCATTTTAAATTTGATGGCAGCAGCACATTTCAAAAAAGTTGGGATGAGTTGAACAAAAAAGCTATAAAAATAAGTGGTACTAAAAAGAAACAGCTGGAAGAATATTTTGCAACTAAATAGGTTAACTAACAAAAGTATGGAAGCTTATTTCCACCACTTTAAAAAAAATAAATAAATTGCCATCCGTAACTCAAACTTTTGAGAAAATAGCACTGCCAATCAGGAAGCTCCGAGAAAGAGGTAATTTCCTTGTTACCCGAAAGCAGATCACGCCAACGCATGTGCACTCAAAATGGGCTAGCAACAGTATCAGTGAGTTAGCAGTGTCTAGCAAACGTGAACAAATTGTCGCTATCTTTTTGACCATGATCAAAATGCCTTCTAGCGAAAAACAGCTGAATCAAAGGTGAGGAATCAAGGTTTTCATGCCAATCTGTTGGACAGCTGATGCTTTCAGCTTCCTGCTTCCGGTTAACAAGGAAATGATGTACCGTCACGGAGCTTCCTGATTGACAGCTCTATGTTGAAATTTACTCGAAAATTAACTCAAAACGTTGACTTGTTTTCTCAAAATTTCAGGTTATTTTCTCAAAATTTTGGATTGTTTTCTCAAAATTTCAGATTGTTTTCTGGAAATTTCGAGAGAATATGACAGTTTCAAGTTACGTATCTCAAATTTTTGCGTTAATAACTACGGATGGCAATTTATTATTATTTTTTTTTTCTGCTTGTTGTCACGTCCTCGTCATTGTGTACATCGCTGTGCCTGTTTATGGTTCCGAGCCTGTTCCTTGTGCTTTCCAACATTAAAGCTGAGGTTTTTTGAGTTTACTCCCGAGTCCGTGTCCTGCATTGGGGTCCTCATTCTGCCTGCCACACAGCGTTTCATGACAAGAAGAATGTAGCCTTGGGAAACTGTTGACTGTTAGATATAACAAAGATAGAAAATGATACAGGATGACTGAGCAACAAAAATTAGTCTGTTTCAGCAGTAATCTGGTGGTTGAACAATTCCTATCCACTAATCAGCGCCTCAGTGGCTGTGCTCTGAAAATGACACTCCACAGACAGTTTGCTACTTGCACAACGCAACTCTGAGAAACAGACTGGCAAGTGCTTCAGACTTGGAACAGGTGTTATCGGTGGAAATGGGAGCTTCTGTGACAGCACTGACAGTGCATAACATTGACCTCTATGCACATTGTCCTGGGGGAAATAAAGAAACATTCCTTCCTGTTTGGCAAAAAACTGCAAGATTAAATCTTGCTAAGAATGCATCAAAGAAGATTAATGAATATTGATAGCACATTTTTTGGATAGTTGAGATCAAAATATTGTACATGTGTAGATGTAGTGTACAATGTTTAGTGTGAGCCTGGCCAGCAATACTACCAACTGGTGGGGTAGTGGTGATATGGGAAATGGCAAGATAGTGGTGAAAGATATTGGGGAGATGGCATTCATAGTTGGCACAAAGAATGGTATTCAGAACCCAGGAAGAAAATTAGTATTTCCACATGATAACAACCCAAAGCAAATTGCCAAAATCACAAAATTGTTTCAAAAGAAGAAAAAAAAACTAAAAAAAAAACAAACAACTAAATTTGTTCAGCACTGGAACTGTGTGTCCCTAAGATTCTTGATTTAGCAACTACTTTACTATATATTTTTTTTAAAAAAGGAAAAAAAAAATCATTTCACACGAGCCAAAACATGAATAACAATTTAGATGAACAGGAAGCCCAATACATGAAAGAAAAAAGAGAAAAAATTTAAAGCTTCGTCAATCGAAAACCTAAATATTATACAATATGGAAAGAGTATTTGCATCTGTCCTTGGGACCGTGGACCTGTTCAGTAAGTTTAATAAACATTCACCATAGCCACAGAGACCTCTCTGATGAGGAAAACAGTTTGGGGAGTCCAAGTGAACTCAAATTAAATGCAAACAGCAAGAACAATGGAGGAGAATTCACTCTGCACAGATACACAGATGTATTCCACAGTTAACAGTGTTCAGCCTGCAGAAAGGTTCCTTCCCAGTAACATGTCTGCAATTATACCACTTTTCAAAACCAGTGCAAAAAATTCCAGTAATGACAAAGTTCCTGCTGTGGGTATATTTCAACCCGGTCTCACGGCAGTTACACTTTTTAAAAATTCTGGTCACCACAAATTTCCCTTTTGGCAAAATCACACGACAGTCTGCTACAATAATTAATAATATAATTTGCAGTCTCTTTAAAACTTTCTCCTGGTCTTTCAAGAACATATATTCCAAATCAGGGAAATTAATATATATCTGAAAGCCTCTGTAAAAAAACAAAAACAAAACAAGTATCTCTTTTCCCTGCTTCCAGTCAAATGTCATAAACGTGATTTTAACAACTTTTTGAGGATTTACTCAGCTAGCGAATGCATTTTTCATTTTGCAGCTAATTTCCACCTTGACAAAATCACAAGCTGATGCCCTGCAGGATCTGACCAGCACTGCAATGTTGATGCAATTTCACAGAAACAGTTAGGGTTCCAAACTGTTGCTCAAGGGCACACAGCGCAGGGATTTCAACTGGCAACCTTCTAGTCACAAATGTGCCTGACACACTGACAGTAAGCACACTTGAGTATGCACAAACTTTGGAAAAACCACTCAAGTGAAATGTGACATGTCAACAAAAACATGAAGCTCGCTTTTTGTATGAATATTAACAGATTTGCCCCAAGCATCAAACAGCAAAGAGACAGGAAATCAGTCCAGCTGTTCATTTTCTTTCACCCCGTTCCACCCCAAGAGACCGTCTCTGTCGCTAATGGAGCCCAGCAAAGGTTAGACTCACTGGTGAACAGAATAGACCCACATGTGCTGTGACCTCTGACTCACCTCTGCAAATCCACTGCAAATACCATTCTCTCTTCTGTTACACTCAAGTGATCCAGCACTTTATTACCAGCCTCATGCATCCTTAAAGGCTAAATATCACAGCATAAAGCTTGCACATGGATCCCATGAGAGTTTTACTGAAGCTACAGTTTATGCAAAAACTGCTGATTTATACACAAAAAAAAAGTTCTGGTTTATGCAAGAATTTCTTTGTGAACATGGGTAGATATTTGTTTTTATTTGCTTTCATGCATGCATTAATATTCATAAATGTTAATTCATGCCTTTCTTATACATTTTAAGAGATTTATGTCTCATTGGTGTAATTTCTGTCAGCCAGTGTGTGATTTTGGACTGATTCTTGATGTATTTCACCATTGTGCTGTCAGGGTTAAGGGCAACAGACCTCAAATTAATGTTTAGGATATTATTAAATCAAACCTGTATCTTTATACTTTCATGTAATAATGTAATTTGACATGCTTGCTTGACCTAAATTCACAAGTTCTCAACATCCCTCTGCATTTAGCTGCCCCCTTTCAACTGTGTTCCTTGTGTTTTAATTTAGATGGGAATAAAATGACTGGAAGCTATTGTATTTGCTGACATGGCATTCCCAAACCACATAAACAACGTTGTCTCTCTTATACATCCTGGATTTTTCCCAGGGTCTCTTCCCAATTGGACATGCCCAAAACACCTCACTTAGGAGGCATCCTCAATGCATCCTAGTCTGAAAAACCTCAACTGACAGAAGAGCAGCAGCAGCTCCAATGTGAGCACCTCACACATGACAGAGCTCCTCACCTTATCTCTATTTGTGAGTCCAGACACCTATTGGAGGAAGCTCATTTCTATTACTTGTATCCACAATTTAATTATTTTGGTCACTACCCACAGGTCCTGGCTATAGGCGGGGGTGGCAAGGTAAACTGGCTAGTAAATCTTCAGCTTCGCCTTCACTCCTAGCTCAGATGTGTTGTGTCTGTATCACTGCAGATGCTGCTCCAATCCATCAGTTAATCACCCGCCTCACTCTTTCACCACTTGTGGACAAGAACGCTGAATACATGAAGTTATCCACTTGAGGCAGCAACTCATTCACAACCCAAAGTGGGAAATCCATCATTTTACCAGCTGAGAACCATCACCTCAGACTTGGAGGTGCTAATTCAAAGCTCGATGAAGCTAACAGGAACACATCATCTGCGAAAAGCAAAGATGTGATTCAGAGACCACTGAAACAGGCCCTTGACTGTGCCTAGAATTTCTGTGCATAAAGGTTATGAATAGATTATGTGACAGATGATGGATATTAAGAACCAGAATTAAAAGGATATGAGTTCTAGACTTGTCAGTATTGATAAGCACAGTTATTGGTATTAATTTAATCTGGCATACCTAACATTTTTAGATTCCTTACCAGCCCCTCATAATGAAGCTGCTGATGGTAAGCAATTAATATTGAACAGTTAATGAGTTTATTTATAATGAGCTAATAAAGGAATTCAGATAAAGATTCCACAAGTAGATATATGGTAAATATGTAACGGAGGCAACCAGGTACATATTATACAGATACCTCTTCAACAGAGGTATCCAGGTGTGGGCAGGCAGTGAATCCAGAAAGCCGCCACAAAAAACTGAGATGCCAGCTGACACATGAGGCGAGAATCGATGACAGAGGAGGGAGAGGCAAAGATAAGTCTTTGGCAGAATCATCCAGTTAACAAGAACTAGGGTTTTACCAAGAATAAACTGAGAGACTGAGTCAGACTACCACGCAAGTACGTGGAACAATCCAGCAGAGAACAGAAGGATGAGTCGGTGCTTAAAAGCAGGAGGAGTAGAGACCGGATGCAGGTGTGTCAGTTGACAGGGTGAGGGAACCAGAGGAAGGCAGCACATTCAGTAAAAGGTAAGCACAGGCTAGGAAAGAGAGCGAGCGAGACGGAGAGAAATAAGAGGGAGAGAAATATAGAAAGGCGGGTCAGCACTGGAGGACAGGAAGAACTATGGCATGATGAGTTACATTCAATGCTTTCAGGTCATTTTTGACTATAGAAAGCCTATCATCACTTTTTGTTTCATCAAAATGTTGCTGAATATGATATACTGTAATTAGAAGTTTAGTTTCAAGGGGTTACACTGGCAGTCCCATAATACAATAAGAAGTACATCATTCAGGGAATTAGACCATTGCTAGAAAGATAAAAAAAATAAATAAAAATAAAAATCAATATGATTATTTCAAGACAAAAAGGACCAACTTTCTTCAGAAATGTGCCCACCTCAAAATAGATTTCAGGAATTAGAATCTGTAAATTCATCTGTTCTGAGTGAAACTATTCTCTTTTCAAGGTGCTGCAAAGCTGTTTTCAAAGTCATGGTGTTAGTATCTTGCAAAGCATTGAAATTCAAGAGATTCTGGAGTTTGCATAATTTTGTGACAAAAAAAATAGATTGCAGTGGTCCATTCTACTGCACTCCACTTCAACAGCCCCACTAATAGAACTACATGGACCCTGAGGCTCTTGTGCTCTCTTTCTTGTGTGTACTACTGTATAATAGATTTCCCACTTTACATGCAGATGAACACATGCACATTCACAGAAACTCAGAAGCACATATAGACTCAGAATAAATCCTTTTAGGTGTTGAGATGCACTGCAGTGGACATGAAGTGACAGCAACCTCTCAATGTTGTTCTGAATTCTGTGACTCTGATCTAATCTTGGCTTGTTTGTTCTCGAATTTTGACAGGGGCTTATTATCTCCCCCACATTGCTGAAGAAAGGGACACTTAAGGGCAATGATACATTTGGCCTTCTTCACTGTCAGCTGTTTCCTTCTAGTGCCTTCTTTCTGAAAATACGGTAAATCTTTTAAAATGCAGACGTAAGATGTTGCTAGGAGGCATTCATTCGAAATCTATCTTTTGTGAATGCATTGTGTGGCATGCAGTGTATGCACAACAGAGCCAACCTAATCACTAATATCCTAACAATCGTCAACCAGGGGAGCGTGTGTGTGTGCCAGTGTGTATGCTTCTGTGCTGTGTGTGGAGAATGTGCATTTCCTGTGTGTGTGTGTGTGTGGATGACCAGCTGTAAAAGCATTCAATAGACTCTCCCAGCATGTTTGTTCTAATGCCATATTGCCTGCCATATGCAGTTGAGAGGGTTCATCAGTGTATACACTGGCGATCATTATGCATAAGGCCTGTCTTAACATGAATACCTAAAGCAGAGAGTTGTTCTACCAGAAGTTTGGCCCAGATAAACTACATAAGATCCCCTGCTGGGACTAATTTTTTTTTCTTGATATATGATTGATAGTTGCAGAAAAGCGGCGCAACCCAGATATGGAAAGATGGGACTGACTGTGAATTTAATAGCAATGACAGAATAGTGATGAATTGAATCCATTCCATAATTCATCCTTTAATTAGACTGGTCCGTGTCTATCCATCATAGCTCTAGAGAGATGGATGGGATCGTTGTGGTTTATTGATGAGGAGGTAGTTCTTTTTGATTGCTCTCATATTTGACTCAAATACAGTGGCTGTAGCAATCTGCCTTCATATTAATGGGGTGCTTCAAACTCATTTTAATAGTTCATTTTGGATTTGGACACAGCGTGACGTGAGCAAACAAAGTCCAGCATGTGCCCATGGAAAATTAGTCGTGAAAAAGAGCATTCATGCACAGAGGAGCTGCTAAAACATTGTTCCCCGCTTTTTCCATGTTCCCAATGTAACTTGTTTCTTTTAATTAATTTTAGAACAGCATGTCTACTTTAAATAATCAGTCTTTTGAGAGAACACTACAGAAAACTTTGTACAGGGACTTGCTGACATGTCATTAACCTGCTGCCTACTGTTTACTTTGTAGCCATGTGGCTCCTCTGCTTGCTCTGCTGTGAAGGAATTATACATAAATAACTAAATTCTTATATTCTGGCCAATAAGCAAACCAAGGAAGGATGATTCACGGGGTGGAGAAAGACACCAATTCAGGCATTTCTGATGAATAACTGTCAGCTATAAATCTAAATTATTGCTCATGTGCTCATACCTGTCAAAAACACGTGACTGTTCTCCACATCAACAACATCCCGAACGCACTGCAAGTGAACATTCCACTGCAAGCCGTGTGTTTGAATCGCATTAGTATTCTTATAACCAAACGTGCTCATATTCAGCCCATATGTCCTGCGGTAAAAAGCAGAATGATTCAAAACAGGAAGTACGTCAAGTACGTGTAAATTTTCAAATGTACGCTGGTGTAATAAAATGACAGACCAGTGTCTCAGAGATACTGTTCTCACAAGTTGTCCTTTGGTATAGGTGACTCACACGGTTATTGCAGTAGTGAGACGGATTGTACTCCCAACTCATACGGACATTTACTCAGAGGGGTATACTGTGAATGGAGTTCAATATAGCCAGGCTTTCTTTGCATTGCCTGGATTGACAAAACCAAAACATCCTAGTCAGAGATAACTTGTATCACAATCAACTTTCTGTGCTTGGCAGGACTTTCAACTTCAGGCAAACAACTGCCATCCCTACTGTTTGACTTTTTTCAGTGTGATTATATCAGTATATCAGTTTGCCAGCCACACAAACATTCCAGATAGTACTGTAGCACTGGCATGGACTAGTAAAGGTAAAGCTAGAGTACAAAGCTCACAAAAGGGACACAAACTGCTTCTGGCTGATTAACTTGTGATTTATTTGTGGAACAGCTGCCAGCCTGCAGATGATTGGCTCAGTGCTTTCAACAGTCTACGTCTAGTCAGTTTTGTATCCAACAGACTTACCTGAAGCTTTAATGCTCTTTAGCGGTTTATAGGGGTGGATTCCTGTTTCTTTCTATCATTTTTTATTCTGTTTATGCTATACAGGGCATCAAAGTCCTTCTAGTAGCAAATCTTGACACTCAGCAGCCTTCACCTTTGTTGATCTTACTGTGGTTGGCTTCTCTGTTTATTATGTTGAGCTCTTCCAGAACCTAAAGTTTGAGCAAAACTCGTTACATTTGAAAACACATTGCAAATATCAACAGTGATTAGCAAATCTCAACAATCTGTTTATGCAGCTGATTGGAGCCAAGTGAAGATGGGTCACTTTCATTGTTTCAATAAAACTTTGATGGTAAATGAACTATATTTATTAATACCAGTAGAATTACATGATTCTCAGTACACAGTTTGATATTATAGTTAACACTCTGCACGCCATTAACGGCCACAGCCGGCCAGCGTGTTTCTACTACAGTTTGTGTATAAAAACATTTTTGTACACACAATATTTTAACATATTTTAATAATATAAACACAATAAATTGGGAATAAATAACGAATATGTGACAATTAAGTATTTTGTGATATTTTCAGTTTTTAACCTCCGAGTCACCTCGGTGTTTATCTAGTGAGTGAAGATCACTGTTTACCTCATAATGTCGAGTGAGAAGCGTCCATGTGGCTGTAAAAGTTTGTGAATGGAGTCCGATAGGGGTTGATGAGTCAGCGAAACTCACTTCTGTCAGATGAGGTGAGTCGTTGAGGATATCCTGAACTTTTCTGAAACTGTTTATCAGAGTGGAAGTGTGATTTTTAGGTCATTCGAGCCTAACATTAGCTGGCAGAATGTTAGCATATAACCAGCTGTCGTTGTTGTTTAGCTGTCTGGAGACAGCAGTGTCACATGTCTGATCTGCTGAAAATCAACAATTGTGACAAAACTGGGAATAAATAAGCATGTTCATATACTTTCCTGTGTTAAAGCCCTGACTTCAGTTCAGGAGATGAGGCTTGAGGTGAGCGAGAAGAGAATGATGCGGAGATGAGGGAGGAGAGAGAGCAGTGATGGTGGAGGCAGATGAAGAGGAGGAGGAGGAGGAGAAAGAGATAATGAGAAAAAGATAATAAGGAAGAGATAATGAGAAATGGGTGATGAAATGTACAAATCTTAAATGACCATGTATAGTTTAAAGGAGTAACTTGTGATCTTTAAATTATAACTAACTTATAATCGACACTTTACAGCAGTTTTTAAGCTATATTTGGGTGTTTAGTGTTCATCAGATTTCCTCTTTATTTCAGAATTCCCAGGAATCTGGAGCATCCTAATAGAATTCTATTGGAGGTGCTGAGGGTTAAAATAAGCAAAATATAAACTACTTTATTAAAAAAGCCATGGCTGACATGGTGGTGGCTGATCAGTTATTTTAAATGTAAACATTATATTTTGTTAACAGGACACAAGCTCAAATTTAAGGATGCTTAAAAACTTTATAAAAAACAAGTACTGCTGCATTTTCATAATTTAGGTACTGAAAGGTATCATAAGAAATGTTCCTTGCAGCATCCCTAATTTATAAAGGGTTTTTCTAGCCTTATATACAATCACACACCTATGACACATTGATTGGTAGTGTTGGGCCAAAGACATGCTGACTGAAGGAGCTAGTGTCAAGATCTGCAGCGGCAGGCAAGGCAGAGGACCCCAGTGCAGGACTCACAAGGCACAAACTAAATTTTTACTTAAGATTTATTTATGAAACTCATGAGATACAAAACTGGATGTTAGCCAGCTACACGAAAACTTGAAACTCAAAACACTAAAGCACACAGCAGGTAAGCCAACATACTGTAGATGGCAACACTGACGAGGACACGACAAAGACAAAAGCAGACAATAAATACACAAGGCCTAATGAGGGGAGTGACAACAGGTGGGATCACAGCTGCACATAATTTCAGAGATGAGACGAGGGGAAGCAAAACTAAACACTAAGTACAAGGAACACAAGACTGTCACAATAAAACAGGAAGTAACTAAACATTGTACACTCAGACTTGACACACAGGGAGACTGGCACACAGAGGGAACCTAAACACCAAATAGAAGGAAACAACGAGAAGGGAAACTAAACAAAAAAAAGGGCCAAGACACGGGGACAAAACAGACACAGGTACACAGACACGGGGACACAAGAATGAAGGGAAACAGAATGAAATACAATAACTAATAAGAGGACACCAAAACAACAACAAACTGAGGATCTAAACTGTAAGGAAAGCTAAGAAAACACAACTAGAAATGCAAGGAAACAGAACCTCACAGAAAACACAAAAACGCCGGACCAACGCCCTGGACCATGACAGCTGGGGCTCAAACCACCAACCTTCCAGTCAGTGACTGACCTGCTCTTCCTCCAGAGCCACAGCCATCATTACACCACACTAGATGGGGTACAACAACATGATGTGAAGTTTTAATTTGACTACTTAGGCCTTTTTGCTTTGGTCTACAGAAGTAAAGTAGGTGTTATTACCTCATTGTTGGGTTTAACAGTCCTCACCTTTGTTTTTTGGCTCACCACTTTCATCCAAGTTGCTTCCAATCACAGCAGGCAGGTTTTCAGTGGAAAAAAGTGCAACAGCTCACCTCCATGCTATCACCTGCCTTGCATAAAATTAGAGACAGACAGATGCAATTAGACACTAGCTGCTGAAGTTAATGGAGCATCCACCAGAGCCAAAGAGTTCCCTCAAGAGTTGGTAGAGACTAACACATAAAAGAGGAAAAAATAATGGATTTTCATTCATACGAGTGCTCATAAACATGCCAAGAAAAATAAAAGATTTTGCTTTTGACATTCTATCACCTCATGGGATTTTTCTTCCTTTTTCCATCGATATTTATGTCTGGCCATATAATAGGCGAAGTTCACAAGTGTGTGTGGGTGGCAGGCAGGGGGCATACAGAGTGCAGCACCTCCAAAATATGCCACAACCCCTGTGTCAACACCAAATTAAAATCGCTAAATCTGTCCATATGCAAATTGTTTTGCACTGACAGCACTGATAGGTTGCTATACCCTTACAGCATTTTGTGTAAATCAGCACTGAGCAGAGAAAACATAAAAACCTATAATTACAAAGTGAAACTTTATATATATATATATGCACTTACAAATCTGCTGCAATGCAGGTAATAAGGTGTTACGCTGTGTTATGAAATTCTCGATATCCAGTCAAAGATGTTTTATTTGGTGAGGTTAATTTAATAAATAAATAAAGCATGCACACACAATGACTAAAACTGACTTATATGCACATATTTTTTTCTTTTTACTTCAACAGTTTGTGTCAAAGCTATGCAAAAATTCAGTTAAACATGTTTAGAATACAGCTGCTCCCATCAACATTCAATTGGGTCTTTAAAGACTAAGAGCATCCTCTTATCGTAAATAGAAAATCTGTTAGCAGAAAATCCATTAGAAAGGAAGAGCTTTTGACATAGCCAAAAACTGATGAGCTTGACAAAAACAGAGCTGAGTGCAAATGAAGCAGAAAAAATGTCTGTGGAAAGTCTATCTTGGTGCTAAGAGACATCTTATGGTAAATTTAAAAAGGTTATTCCTTTTTAAAACAGGGTGCTGATCTGGTTTCCGTCACATTATTTGCCCCTTCCAAGCAGTCAGAGGGGGAATCGACACCAGAGCAATGAGCAGGTTTTGAAATATGAAATACAACTTTGCCCTTATGCATTATATATTTGCTTTATAACACAGATAAATGCAGTGACATATGCGAGTGCAAGCACACCGCAATGCATATGGTAAATGCACATTCAAATGATTTTTTTTCCCACTCCCTGCAGGCAAGTTATTGTCACCCAATAGAGAATCATGGGAAATAATTATTTGACTCATCCCTTCACCTCAGGAAGAGTTTTCTCACTGTAACATTAATTTTTATCCAGCTTTTACATACTTTTTTTTTAAATTATTTATTTATTTTTATCTTTGTCTTATTTGGACAATACTTCATTATAAATATGTATATACATTATCATTAAGACGTCTACTAATTAAAACTGTCCTTTGGGTTAATTGGTTTTTCAGCCTCTTTTAGCTATTTTTTTTCTGCTTTTCTGGCACATTTGCTGTTTAGTTTAACACTCATTAACCTCATTTCAAGGAGGAGTTTCCAGCAGCAGTGAGCTGCCATGAAAGCTAGAAATGCAGTTTGAAATGTTGCTTAGTGTATGGTGAATGTGGAAGTGCCTTTAGTTATATCAACCTTAGAATGATGCTCTCTTCATACGCAGTCCCACTCTGTTGGACCTACCTTACACCTGTGATGTCAGCAGAAATGCCAGTCCACACTGTTTTTGCCTGTATAATAATCTGCATATGCCTTTTCTATTTCTCTTTCCTTCCTTTTCTTTGTTGCTCCCTCTTTTTCCTTTTCCATCAATTTTTTCTGCCTGGTGGTTAAATGACATTTGAACTTCAACTTCAGTGTCACTGGATTTATTTCCATTCCCGATCACCAAAGCTGGGCAGCATCTGATCAGTGTCCGACCCTGGATGAGAGGATGGTCGGCCGAGGGAAGCTGATCCATACAAATAGACTTTTTCCATCACAGAGTTGGGCCTAGATCCAGGGGTTATATATTATATATATCTGTCAGCTTGTCTTTGGGTTACACTGCCTCAAAGTGGCCCATAAAAATATAAATTTAGGCTACTTATAAAACAAAACAAAACAAACAGCTTTATCATTATTAGTATTTTCAGAATGCTCCATTCTAGGTTTTTCTCCAGCCGCCAGTCTAAACTAATATGGAATTGCCATTTATTTATTTATTTTTACAAAAGGTACATGGAAAAACCTTGTTTTAATGTAGTGAGTTAATTGATGTTACCATTAATTATAGATTGCAACAGATCAAAAAACAAATAAAGATGCTATCCCACCCATGCCACACAAACAGAGTGAGCAGCTAGAGTTTAACAACTTTTCTGGTGAAACACTATATTCATTCAGTTATTTCCTGTTACTCCGGCTGTAGTTCCCTGTAAATGTATTTTTCATTATATTCCATTTAATCTCAGAAGCACTGCTCAAAGTCTGGCAGCTGTGCATTCTGATTTCTCTTAAGCACGGATATGATACAAACTTTATCAAGTTCGTCCCAGTATTCTGTGCGCATTGCTTCCTTCCTACAGAGGCAATTGATCTTAGCTCTACTTACAATTTCCAAGAATTTGCTGACAGTTGTTAAAATCATTGCCTGTGGGTGGAAGGGAAAAGGAATGTATTCCTTCAAATTAATGCATGCATTGTTCACTTGACAATGATGGATTATAAGTCTAGATTGATGAGGATGTCTGACAATGGAATATTCAATAAAGTTGCTCACAGAAATGGATTCTTTTTTACTGTATAATCCTGCAATTGTGTGTGTGTGTAGGTGTGTGTAGGTATGTGTGTGTGTGTGTGTGTGTGTGCGTATGTGTGTGTTGTCTCTTGTTCCAGCAAAAAGCGGAACTCATCAGATAAAAGGCACAGACCTTATTTACACTGACTGCCATTCCATTATTAAACTAGTTTGGAAAAACTTTTAAGGGACTACTTGTAACCCAAATTAGTATGAAAAAGACTACAGCATCATTAACCCTCATTCCTCCAAAATTCACTGAGGATTTTTTTTAAATATATGAAACAAACAAACCATTAAAATATGAATAACTTGTCAGGTTGAGCAATGCCCAAAAAGACAGCTTATTATGCTTAATAGTCTTGCAAGTTGTTTTGGAAGGACTGGAAGAGACAGCATGCTGTTAATGTTAATGATCATGAAATTACATTATATTTACTACACTGGAAATAAATGTATGTGCCAATGACTGTATAAAATATATGACTGTTACAGTCATTGACATACAGTCAGTGACTGCTGTACTGTATGTGGTACATTGTAAATGAAATCCAACATTTCAGAGCTATATTACATTTTTGAAGGTGATAATGCTCCTTTTTGATTGACACAGTGATGAGGTATTCCTACAACTGCATGTTTATTATTAAGGGTGCAGCTTGCAGTGCTGTTGTACTGGACTTATATTGAAAGATATCATTTACAAATACAAAAGGGAATGCTTATAAACGTAGCACAAAAAGTAAGGAAATTTGTGTTTGGTTGATTACTTAAGCAACAATGTAACAATACTTCTTGGCAATAAATCTTATACCATTATTTCCCCTTAAATTCAGACTTCACTCATTGAATCCAATAAATGACACCAAACAAGAGGCAGTAGCAGAATAAGCTGTTTGGCACTGGCAGAGAAGATTTGGCAAGTTTTTCATGGGCACAACCCACATACTCAACTCTGATGCTCAACCCACAAATACATTTGCCTTACAAGTGCAGCACCATTTAAGGGGAACTAAACAGGCTTTCCAACAGTATAAGATTAATTGCCAAGAAACATTTTTACAACAAAAAAATAATCAACCAAACACAAATGTCATTACTTTTTGCGTAGTTTATATAGCTATTGTAATATATTGTATGTACATATGACACAAAATATGAGAGAAAGTACAACACAGGACTAAGTTAGCCAAGTAACATCTAGTATGCAACGATGTCTCTGAACATTAAATTAGAAATAGCAACAGCCATTGCTTATAAAGAATTTTTTTCTTATGTTGTGAAATAGTGATGTGTCTCTGTGTAGGTTATAGTGCTGTGTCACAATAAAGTTATGTTTTGTGAACTACTGGGAAGAATAGCTGCTGCATTGCTGAGTTAATGGCGTCAATTATACTAAACAACAAAATATTCATGTTTAAAAAAATTCCCATTCAAAGCACTGAAAACTATAGCCAAAGACCATTCCCTTCTTTTGATGGCTTAAAGTTGTCTGATGTTTTAGTAAGCATTACACAGCTGAAATGATTGCAAAACATTACCTACTTGAATCACTTTAAAGATATGAATGCAGTTGAACTACGAGCAAGCTGTTTGCATATTACTCACTACTCCAAACTTAAGATTTCTCGTGGTCAGTGAGTGTACACGTGTGCCTAACGTGGGCACGGAACGTAGCTCTGCTTTGCATTTAGCTAATCACCCACTGGGATAAAAAGTGTTTGTGTGTGGTGCTATTTTTAGTGTAGAGTGCAGTTTTTATTTTCTTTTTTATATATATATGCCCAATGGAAAACTTTCAAATTTTTTCCATCTACAATAACAGTTTCATTGTTACTTACATTCATTTTTACTGGAGTATAATCTTAAAAACAGCTGAGTCTCACCCACTGTCTGTGGCAATCTAGAGTAGCTCGCTGCAGGGTTTAGTTTTTGTTTCTTCCTTTGACCAGACAGGAGTCTGTCAGCAGCAGACTCTGCATTTCTGCTAAAACTCTTAACAGCTTATGCTCCAACTCTCCAAAAACATAATCACACAAGAACCCTGACTTCCAGTTTGGGGCACCAAGGGCAGGCACCTGATTCAAATGCGCAGGTGACCAATTCAGTGCCTAGCAAAAAAGGATAAGGCCTCTGGCTCTCAGCAAGCACCATTCTACTGTAGATCTCTTTAGGCAGCACTTGGCAGGCTAATCATGTTGGCGTTTGAAAACAGGGGTTCACATCAGCGGCCATCTTTGAACTAAAAGGAGGGAGTTTGCTAAGGACTTTTTCAAATGGGAAAACTGCCAACCCTATTTTTCATATCATGCCCATTAAAATACCAGAAAGTTAAAGCCATCTGTGGTGTCAACATTGCTGGCACCCAGCATGGCGGCTAACTAAAATTGATTTGCAATTCCAATGAGTATTGCCTTTGGCCAGAAATTGTTTAATTCTATCTAGAATTACATGAAAAAAGTCCACGGTTATAGCATGCATCCAAGATGCTTTGAAAAGTGTCAGAAATTCCCACCGCGATGTAAAAATCTAACACAATTACAAGAAGAAAAAAAAACACAAAGAAAAAATTTTCTCCTCTTACTGGCAACGTTTCAATAATCATGTTTCCCTAGTTTTCAGTTTTCTGGAACAAGAAAGACAGAAACCTTTCATAGTTTTAATTTACACACATTGATTTATGATCATCTACATTTGCCTTTTGAAATCGCAGTCATTGAACGCCCATAGCAACACAGAAAACAAGAACAGGAGACAATAATATTCACACAGCTTATACAGAAGCATTGGTGTTGCCTGTAATAAAGGAGGCATAGGCATTGGGAGTTTATTTAAGTCTTAAATAAAAAAGACTTATGATTCTCTGCATACAGTTGTGTTGAATTGTTCAAAAGTGATTTATCTTTTCAAAAAGAAAAGAGCGGATTGACTGGTGACTGTAAGGAGTAACAATGAGAGGGTTCATTGTTAGAGACATGCGTAGATAGCAATGGTGAGTTATGATCCAAGGTCATTTTAAGGTCGGCCAATCAGTTCAACACATTATGAACAGGGTCATAAAAGAGAAAAGGGGCTTCTTTTCACACAGTGTGTTCATTTAAGCGGCTCTGTTGAGTGGGCCTATTCCAACATATCTAGGCTTTCACTGGTCCAATACATGCTCGGAAAGGCTCATGCTGGCAAATTGCTGTAGCATCTTCTATGGAGAATCAACTATGGCTCATGCTTTTACTGTGACACTGACACAGAAAATGGCTGGGATATTTATGGGCCTAAGGCACATGTGGGAAATGATGAAAAAGACAAAAGGCATGCGGACTGTACCCAGCATCATATCTTCAATTTTACATACACTAACACACATTAATAGTTATCTTTTGTTGGAAAAGAAGTAAAGATATAAATTGTTTTCTATAGTACAGTGAGTGAGGGACAGCAAAAAAAGACAAAAATAAAAGTTTTAAAAATAACTTTAAGCCATATGGAGAAAAAAAAAAGAAAGTGAAAGATGTTGGAAGGATGCTTACCAAGAGGTTTGGTCATTGACCAGTTAACCAATCAGTTGCCATGCAGCTTCAATTTTCCTATTTTATTCCTTACTCAAACTTCCTTTGGTGAAACTGTTAATGTAGCTGAAATAGCTGAAATAATGTAGCTGCTTGTCCTAGAAATTGTCTTTTTTTTCCCACACCACTTTTTCCACTTTAGTGCATCTTGTATTTTGCATCCAGATTTAAGACTGCTAGTGCTGTTACCACTGCTAGTCCTCGCCATGCCATGTGAAACGCAAGATTGCATTCAAGAGTGCTATTAGCATTAAAAACAGGAGAGGGACTGTCACACCTATCGCAGTCACCTGATCCTAAAAACCTCAGTGTTTTTGTTAAGCTAGGCTCACTGTTTCCTTTAGCTTCTGTTCATCTGAGTGTGGATCCATCTTTTCCTTTTGCTTTCCTCATGTTGCCAGTCCCAATGAATACTTTTAGCTTATAATCAGTCTCTTATATCTTTTCTTTAAAAATTCTGAAATGTATATTTTTCTGACCTTTACAGCTACTATGCCCCCCCCCCCCCCCCATTATCTTATACCCCTGGATTTTCAAAATGTCGCAGCCAAAGTTCCCACAAGCCTCCTCTTCTATGTCTTTATCATCTGGGATTTTGCTCTAAGCCTTTCTTTTTTTTTTTTATCACAACACTTTCGTAGTCTAAATTTACACATATTCCAGCAGCTAATACTTGGTATTCGGCCAAAAACATTTGACATCATTAAGCTGTAAATACAAAAACAAAATGGAAAAAAGCGTTGAGGGATTTGTTCAGTTTTTGAGATCAAACATTTTAGATTTGGTGCCAGCAACATGCAGAACTGTGTCTGTTTTTAATGTGTTGTTGCCTGAGGACCTGAAGATCACAGCCACGCGTTGTTGGTTTGTGGGCCTATACAGATTAATGATAGTACAGTATATACTGCAGAGGATGAAGTTCACAAACTATTTTGGGTTGTGACTATTTAATGGTTGAACGATTTTCTCGTGCAGTCTTGCACGGATGCTCTATTTATAGCCTATTTTGTTACTTATTAAATTTATTTGTTATTTTATTTTTTTGCATTAGCATTAGCATTAGCATTACACATCTTTACAAGTCTTTTGTTACTGTTATTTTTTGGTATCAACTTTATAATGAGTATATATTTTAAAAAGTTTTAACCTTTAATATGCTGTCTCCATACCATTTTCAGTTAGATATAAGGTTACTTGCATTCGATTTTACATTTTTTTCAGAGTTCGATATGTTATATTTTAGGAGGAAAATGTCAGTGTCCAACTTAAAGTAATAATAATGTATATTTACCAATAATGATTTCTCTCATATCAATATTATCTGTCTAATTTTGCTGGAAGAGCAGATGGTACTACTTTTTTCTTTTTGTATTTTTGTCACAGACTTGAGCAGAATAAAGTAAAGCTGGTTAAGCATGAACAGAGGCCTCCTGCCAATAATACAAAAAAAATTATAACAGCAAAAAGGTTACTTGTAAGTAAGATATATAGAGCGAGGCAAGACTGGAGGAATATTTGTTAGGACGGTATATTTGGTTTATACTATAAATTGAACTGCAATTCAAACTTTAGTATAAATGGGTACAAACCTCCCATAATGACTTCAATTTAAAACACCAGCACTTTTTAGCAAACAAGCATTTAACACGGAAGCTCTGATGAAGTAATTTTCTGCATCGTTTGAGACAGAATAAATCACAGAGTATGAAGTGTTGAGTTGCTGATGAGGGCTGAGTCAAAACTGCAGCTCACCAGCTACCATCAGGCTAATCTCTCTTTGTGATTTTATCAAACTCTGTCAGCTGTTGTTGTTACTTTAAACACTTCTGATAGTATCTCATGAGTTACAAATATTAGTTGTACACTGTCTTACAGTCTTTAGCTTCCATATGTTAAGGTTATCTAATTCTTATTTAACAATATTTGTTTGCTGACATGAGAAAAATCCGCTGAAGATTTTTCAAATAGATTGGAGTCTATAATTTCATGGCTAAAAATGCCCCCCCCCCCCATACCCCAATAGAATTATATTAGAATGTACCAGAGAATGTTCCTGAGAATTTGGAAGGAAAGGGGAAATCTGATGAACATTCGGAACACCAAAATATAGCTAAAAAAAATGCTGTAAAGTGTTACAAATCAGCTTTAATTTAAAGATCACACACAGTTTTTTAAACTATATGTGACCATTTAAGATTTGTGCATTAATACATTTCATCCATTTCTCATCATCTCTTATTATCTCCTCCTCCTCCTCCTCCTCTTCTTCAGCCTCCTCCTCCACCACTGCTCTCTCTTCCCTCATCTTCACATCATCATCTTCCTGCTTACCTTATCTCTAACACACAAAAATAAACACACAATAACATGCTTATTTATTCCCAGTATTGTCAGTATTATTCCCAACAATAATTCCCAATAATTACTGATTTTCAGCAGAACAGACATGCCACCCTCCTGTCTCCAGACAGCTAACACGAGCCAGGCGAGCAACAACAACAGCTGGTTACAATCTAACATTATGCTAGCTCATATTTTAAGGTCGAGTGTCCTAAAAATCACACTTCCTCTCTGATAAACAATTTGATTTGAGTTTATTCGCTGCCGTTAACAAAGTTAGATCCACCTCGAAGAAAGTTTTAATAACACCAGCTAAAAGCTAACCAGTAGCTAATAGCAGCAAAAACAGACGTGCTTAACGATGGAAGAGTTCCTCAACAACTCACCTCTGTTTCACTGTCACAAGTGAGCTTCACTGACTCATCACCCCGCATAGCACTAGTTTCAAAGTTTTGCAGCCGTCTCCAGAGTAAATAGTCGTGGAAACTCCACACCAAGCATTATGAGGTAAACAGTGATCTCACTTGGGGGTAAAAATGAAAAATATATAAATATTTAAATGTCAATATTCATTTTTTTATTCCTGATTTATTGCTAAGTGTTGGTATTATTAAAATATGTTAAAATATAGTGTATATAAAAATATTTTTATATACAAACCTTAGTAGAAACACACCAGCCAGCCACAGCCATTATATAGAAACACAAGGCGGCCGGCTGCAGTGCCGCTATAGGGTACAGAGGGTTACGCAAACAGCAACTAATGTCTGCTAAAATTGTTTTGGGGAGCAGATTCATGTTATACCACAACAGTAAAATTCCAAAAGCTCATTAAGCAGCAGTGGAAATTATAGCTTTGCTCTCATGTAAAATAATTTTGAAGGTAGTTTTTGAACCCAGCAACCCAGAAAATGTAACATTTGCATCACAAACTTTTTGCTTTACTGCCAAAAAGTTTCCAGAATATCATATTGATATTGTACGTGTCTGCAAATGAAAGATGCAAATCCTCGTCTTCTTCACCTTCTTCTTTCGGGGTTAGGGGTCACCACAGCAGATCGTTTGCCTGCATTTCAGCCTATCCCTAGCATCCACTTCTATTACACCAACCCTCCACATGTCCTCCTTTACTACATCCATGAATCTTCTCTGTGGTACTCACACCTTTTTTTCCCTACCTTTTCTTCTGTCTTGCTGTTTCTACGCACTCCTTCCCCCTCTGCTTCTCTTCTATCTTCTCCCAAGAGTAGCACAGTTTCCACCGGCAACCTGCTGGGCAACAGCACCTGTGGTGGTTGTTTTCCACCAGGCCTTGATGCATCCTGTATGGAAATCTTAGTGATGATGCTCATGTTTGATTTGGAAAACATTTTATGCCAGATGCCCTTCTTGATGCAACTCTCCCTGTTTATCTGGGCTTATGACCGGTACTAGAAGCACACTGGGTTGTGACCCCCCCCCCCCCCACACACACACACACACACATGCACACAGACACACACCTGTAACAGCCTCCACACACCACTAGTATTGTGAATTTGTGCTAGATAATTATAACCTAAGTGTAGTTTTAAAAATAAAGCAAACAAAAGCATCATAGAACAGCATCATAAATACACAGGTAAAAAGATCCATCCATCCATCCATACATCCATTATATATGGCATCTTCTGAATCCCTCAGAATTTGACACAAATTTTGTAACATGATTTCACGAAAGATAATCACTATAAATCTGTGCATGGTGCTTTTAATGATTAAAGGAAAGCAGGGGTTCATTTTATATTGGAATAACTCATGCTGAACTGATTGTGTAAGACATATCTATTTATCTTCAAATCAAAGTTAGAGACTTGGTGGATTATGTGCAACAGCAAACTAAACAACAACTAAACACCATAGCAATGGCCCAAGGCCACAGAATTTTGTTGTCTGTCACCTGCTCCAACATGGACTGTGCACCACCCATTTTCTTTTTGCACACACATCTATTGAATTATAGTGCACTCTATCAAAAGGTCATAACATTCTATATAGGAACAATAACAACACGATGAAGGTTAAGTAAAAGGAAGCGGTGGCAGAAACCTGAACAATAAAATGTAGCCATGAGGAGCATTTGCTATGGTCCAACAGTATGCCTCTAGATTAAAACTGCACTGATTTACTTATTTATTTTTCTTATGGCATTTTGACACAGGAAAAACAACGCATAGAGAGGCACATATTTGCCACCTGCAAGATTATTAACACAAATCTGAAAAGTAGTGTTTATAAAAGATCAGTTTGGAAGACTTTTATCAGATCAGAGGCAGAAATGAACTTGAGTAGAGTATGTCATCCATAAATAATATAGACTGTATAATGCTCACTGTTGCATATTAAATGCAACTTACTCTTTTCATGGGGCCCCACAGAGTGATCAGTGCCATAGGCTGCATTATGTCAGTGGAAAGAACAAATGTAGACGTGTTATAAGGAAGAGCCATGGTACTCAAAGCCCCCGAACAGAAATCCGTGGGATTTTTTTAAAATATAATGACACAGAACAAGATAAGGGAGCAGAGCACTTACAAAATAAAACATAAGTATTAAGATGAGATTGCATGTTTGTGTAGGGGGGTGGGGGGGTTGACTGGTGCTTATATACATATGGCTTTTCTATTAAAATAAAAGCTATCTTTCTCGCGGTCGCGGACTGGTACCGGTCCATGGGTCATTTGGTACCGGGCCACACTGAAAGAATAAATAACTTTACATAACTTAACATTATTTTATTATTTTATTTATTATCTGAGTCTGAACGATGTTTTATTTTGAATGTCACTCTCCATGTGAAATCAAAGCTTCCTGTTACTGTAGGGATTCTGACAGTGTATTGGTGTGTGCTGCCTCATACTTAGTGAGACCGGTCCCAGCCGACCCACAAGCTAGCAAAAAGGAGCTGCTGAGAAACAAACTCAGAGCTCACGCTGATTCAGCGTTATGGTGAGTTGTATTTTTCATACATTTTATATTTGTTTTTGCAGTGTATCTTAGGCATGTTTAAACGTTACCATGGCGTCCAGAGAGCACTGGGGGCAGAGAGGATGTTACTGTACTCATGTGGCACGATGTTACGAGGACGGTGCTGATAAAGTTGCATACGAGTACTCAGTGGATTCACGTTTATTATTATATTTAGAAAATATCACAGTTTTGATGATGGTTGTATCATTTATTTTGTTGTATTTATCCACCACACCTTAAAGGCTGATCTGTGAAAATATTGTCTAACATTAAACCGGTCCATGACAGAAAAAAGGTTGGGAACCACTGCTTTAGAGGCAGATCATGTGCCTCCATCTCACCATCTTAACATCTTCAAATCTGCCACCTCCAGCTTGCAGTTTCAGTGTTACAGCTGCCACCCTCTCATTCACAAACATGTATTCTGTCTTGCTCTGTGCCCCACCCTACTCTTGCTACAGGTCACAATGTCATCTGAAAACATCATGGTCCACGAAGACTCCTGCGTGACCTCCTCTTTCAGCCTGTTCATCACCAATGGAAACAAAAAGGGGGAACAGAGCCAATCCCTGATGAAATCCCACCCCCACCTGAACCTGTCTCTCCAACCACACACCTCACCACTTGCCCTGATGTCTTCATACATTTCCTGCACATTCTCTGCCAGTCCTGACTTTTTCATACAGTACCACAGTTCCTCTCTTGGCACCCTATCATTAGCTTTCTCTAGATCCACAAAGGCATAGAGCAACTACTTCTAACCTTCTCAATATTTCTCCATCAACACTCTCAAAGTAAACATTGCATCTGTAGGCATGAAGCCATGCTGCTGCTCACTGGTCATCACCTCTCTTCTTAACATAGATGCAACAGCTCTTTCCAATAGTGTCATATGGCTCGTCAACTTCCTCCCTCTGTAGTTATTACAGCTCTGCACATCACCCTTGTTCTTGAAATTTTGGTGCCAGTGCACTTCCTCTCTATTCCTCAGGCATCCTCTCACTCTCCAAAATTGGGTTAAACAATCTGGTCAAAAAGTCCGCTGACTGACTCAAAACCCTGCAGCTACCCAAAGATCAAGGTGGAATGTTCCTCACATGTTTGGAGGATTGCTACAAAGCAGCACAACTTCAATATTTAGGCCTTTGGTGTGACAACAGATATGAAGCAAAATAGAAAACTTTCTTCACAATCCTTATTAGGTGATATTTGTTTGCAGAAGAAATATTTTGATTAACACATTAAAATTAAAGCGGAATCTGATGATCTCATTAATACTTTTATTGATGCCTATAAGGGACACGTTGACAAAAGGCTGGTTTCAAGACTCAGTTTATGTTTACAATCCTAAGAGACATTCCAACCAGTGCATTATGGTCAAATGGGTAAAGAAAATATGACAGAAGAAAAAAGTTTCTTCTTTCTCCAAAATTGTTAGGCACATTTCCTACTATTTGCACTGGACTCAAAGGTATATTTTACATATGTATTAAAGGAAGGAGAAGAGAAGAGGGGGGGGTTAAGGATGAAAAATGTGAAAACGTGGACAAAGATGGAGTTGTACACGGTCAAACTGTGAGTGGTTTCCTTCTCTGTAACCATCTACATCGATCTAGGTTTGCCTTTTTTCTATAAGTATATGAACGTATGTAGGTAGGTGAATATGAAGTGTTGTTGTGGCAGTTTTGTTGTTTGTTTTTTAAGGGACAACTATAGACATTTCTGACAAGTTGATTTTTCTTTTTCCTGTTTCATTTAGCCCTGGGTGACCTGTTATTTTTTTTAGTTTTTCAAATTGATGAAAATAAATGCCCTCTTCCCTAGACATCTCCATACCTCCACAGGCATGTCATGTGGACCAACTGCCTTTTTATTCTTCATCTTCTTCATAGCTCCCCTCACTTCCTACTTACTTCAGCCCCTCATAGTACTCCTTCCATCTTCTAAACATACTCTATTCACTTGTGAGCATATTTCCATTTCTGTCCTTCCTCAGCTAGTTGTGAGCAGTAGCTGGAAGTTGTTGGCAGTCACTTTGAAACTGATTGCTAAAGCCTCAGTCAACCACGTCACAGTACCTAAAAAAAAAAAAAGTGTATTCGTCAACCACCTGGCACGTGGTTGCTTGCTGTTGCTGGTTGAAGTTGGTCACAAAGAGGTACACGGTGCTGCAGCAAAACTATCCTCGTAATTTGGTCGTTAGCAGATTGCCACTATCACCTGTAGTAGTATGGATAATTATTAAAATGATACGTCATAGCTGAAACATCTTAGAGTCCTTTTGAATGAAAGCTGACCCTACATTTACTTTAATGCACTCTCTTGTGGAGCTATTATTAACCTTATTGTTAATGCTTTTTGCAGATGATTTCTGAAGTGCAGAGTTACCAATGTAGAGGCAAAGATGAAAAAGTTGATGAAAAGTCCAGGGTCTTTAAGAAGCCTGTTCTGTGCTACAGATTTGAACAAGATATAACATTTTTTCTTATGTTATGCATTTTGCCACACTAGTCATGAGCTATCTCTTTTTACATTTAGGGCTTTTTCAGCCAGTTGCTGCTGAGAATGGTGGTAGGCACAGTAATGCTTTTCACTGACCTCTTATTCTGACCCAAATGCAAGGCCGTGAAATAGATTCCATGTGGCCCCTACAAAACAGGGCCAGGATAGGTGCGCTTACAGTGGATGCAGGCTTGCCACATAGTCGCAGCAGGCGTTGTGCTTCACAATACAGGGAGAGAGTCGCTCCTGTCAGCCAACAACCACCAGATATTGTGGACGTCATCATGTTATACAACCCTTCTGTAAGGACCATATAAGCAATATCATGATTTATCATGATGAATGGATGGATGGTTTTTTTTTTATTTTACCCTTCCTAGGACATAAATAATAATAAAATAAATATATTTAAGAATGTGGGTAGCACCCATGAACAACTTTCTAAATCTTCTCTGCTGCTCAACCCACAAATGCATTTTCTTTACAAATGTGGCCCCATTTAAGGGGAAATAAACACGCTTTCCAATGATATAAGATTTATTGCCAAGAAGCATTGTTACATTGTTTCTGAAGTAATCAACCAAACACAAATCTCCTTACTTTTTGTGCTATTTGCATATGTCTTCCTTTTGTATTTGTAAATGTTACAGATATCTTTCAATATAATGTAGTCCTGTACAACAGCACTGCAAGCTGCAACCTTAATAATAAACTGTTATGTTTGGCTGTGTGACAGGCAGAATCAGACCCAAGTGCCGGATGCAAGAGAGAGGGGAAGTCGGAGAGGCTTAGGAGTCTAGCCGCGGGGCCAGCGGCAGAGGCGAATGAGTTCAAGAGGCCGGCCGGAGACTTGGTGAGTGGATTTAGTGGTCAGAAGAAATAATCGACCAAACACAAATTGCCTTATTTTATGTGCTCGTTCATATGCTTTATTTGCTATCCATGTGTGAAAAAAATGTTTTGAACTTAATATTTCTAAATGGAGTATCAATTGTGACTATCTGTTTATGGTATACAGAGACCACATATTGCCTGGCCCAGCCTGACACAGATTTTGTAGTTGCTTTAATGCAAAGCCCATTTTGACTAGCCTTTTTAAATTAAGGTTATTTCTGCATTTGTGATCTTTTTTTTAATTTATTTATGTATTCTGCATTAAAACAGAGAGTATAGGATTGTGAGGAAATTTTTTTTTTTTTTTATCTTGGCCATTTGTGGTCTCTACCTGAGAAAACAGAAATGTGAAGGACCCGTTCAGCCTCAAATGCATGCCTGTGTGTAGATTAATGAAACACCTTGTTAACCCTTTGGAATGGCCATGATTTCTGCACTGAATTCCTCTTAAAATGTGATCTTCATTTAAGCCACAACTACATACAAACACAATGTGACTGCTTTAATAACACTAAATCAGATGTCTCTTGCCTTTATTGAATGCACTGGATAATCACAGTCTCAATTGGAAAAAGTGAGCTTCTGTCCTGATGACTTCTCCAAAAGCTACTTGGAGTTAGTTGTTCCAATTAAGGAGATGAGATTGGAAGTGTAGGTTGTAGAGGTGCCCCTCCCATCAGATAAAGGCATGCAAAGTCTGATTAATGACAGTATTATCTAGGGGTTGAACGAACTAGTCGACTCGTCGACTAGTCGATTCTAGGAAATCTCGCGACTTTTTAAATTTCAC
>JAVDPK010001172.1:9716-29798 GCA_034780415.1 Cichlasoma orientale
TTATTGTTGTTGTTGTTGTTGTTGTTGTTGTTGTTGTTGTTGTTGTTGTTGTTGTTTGGAACCTACTGGGAACCCAAAACAGACCCGGAACTTTTGTCCGAAGTTGATGTTCACACCCGACAGTCATTTAGGATACACTCAGCCGTGTGGTGACAGCGGATGTTTGTTATCAGCAGTTCGCGGTTCGCAGTTTTCTGGCATCTGAAACACAAACATGTCCATTTTTACACCGACGAATCAAATCCGGCTGACCAATGTGGCGGTGGTGCGGATGAAGAAAGGTGGGAAGCGCTTTGAAATCGCCTGTTACAAGAACAAAGTCATGAGCTGGAGATCCGGAGCGTGAGTACCGTGAACGCCTCCTCTGCGTGACTGCCTTTTGACCCTATGATCGGTGTTAACTTCACTTCTCTGGCGCTTTAAATCCTCTGGATGTTCGTTACGGGTAAATCAGCTAACCGTGCTCCAAACGTCGTGTTTTCCTTGCAGAGAGAAGGACCTGGACGAGGTGTTGCAGACACACTCCGTCTTCGTGAATGTGTCCAAAGGCCAGGTGGCGAAGAAGGATGACTTGACCAAAGCGTTTGAGACAGATGACCTCACAGAGATCTGTAAACAGGTATAAGACGCCCTCCTCACATGTACACAGCGTAAGGTCTGAGCTGAAGGGTCCTTGATTTACCGGCTTTCTTGTCTGCTGTTTATCTTTATTTTTCTTTGGGTTTGTTTGTTTTTCCTCTGAGATTTTGGCCAAAGGGGAGCTGCAGGTGTCAGACAAAGAGAGGCAGACTCAGCTGGAGACCATGTTCAGGGACATCGCGACTATTGTGGCAGAGAAGTGCGTCAACCCCGACACCAAGAGGCCGTACACGGTCAGCCTGATCGAGCGGGCCATGAAGGACATCCACTACTCGGTCAAGCCCAACAAAAGCACGAAGCAGCAGGTGAGGAGGTACCTTTCTTCTGTTTCTACACAGCGCAAAGATCCATTTTCTTCATCCGACTCAGGGTGGAGGAGGGGATGGAGCCTGTCCCTGCTCACTTTGGGGTGTTTTCTATTTTTGGCAGCGTTTGACTGACGTGATTGTTCAGGCCTGATACCGATTAATAATAATGAAGGAGGTGGCTGATATTTGGAACCAACATCACGTGCAGTAAAAAACAAAATATTAATAATACTGACTATAATTAGCTGCTCCCTAATGAATAAATGTTTTATGTATTACTAACTCTTAGAGTCAGAGTTAGGACATTAGAGGTGCTGCTCCTTCATGTTGAAAGAGCCAGTGGAGCTGGTATGGTCACGTGATCAGGATGCCTTCTGGGCCCCTTTTTTGGATGTTTTTTGGGCATGACTAGCTTGGTGGACACCCTGGGGTGGACCCAGAACCTGCTGGAAACATTACATATCTCATCTGGCCTGGGAGCCATCCCAGAGGAGGAACCGTGGTTAGCCGGGAGCCACAGCGACCTGTGGAAGAAGTGCATGAATGGATGGATTCACGCACAAACGCGAACTCTCGCACTTTTATTTGTCACACACTTTTGCTGGTGACAAATAAATAAATACCACTAAATGTTATCTTCATAATTTCGGCTCATCTGCCCTCACGCACGTCACCAGTAGATCGGCGATGATCACGCGTACTCGCCCCTCCATCTGTGGTTTCTCGCTGTGGAAGCTGTCGCCGTGGTAATCCGTTTATGCGGGCCTCTGCAGTGCGCGATGATACTTTTGTACGTCCTTGATAAACTGATGTTCCGCGTTGTTTTCAGGCTCTGGAGGTGATTCGGCAGCTGAAGGAGACCATGGAGATCCAGAGAGCCCACATGAGGCTGCGGTTGGTGCTGCCGGCCAAAGAGGCCAAGAGGCTGAAAGAGAAGCTGAAACCGCTGCTGCAGGTGGTGGAGAGCGAGGACTTTGACGAGGAGCTGGAAATGGTGAGGAGAGTCTAATGATGTTTGCGGGTGTTGATGAGTAATCGCTGCATTGATTCAACAAAATGAGCCGATCTGCAGGTCAGCTGATTGTTTTACTTTGATCATATTATAATGTAACATCTCTATTATCCCTTTATTAACTCCCTTTTTCCCCTCATCTGTGCCTCTGTCAGGTGTGCCTGGTGGATCCCGGCTGCTTCAGGGAGATCGATGAGCTGATCCGCTGTGAGACTAAAGGCCGAGGCTCTCTGGAGGTTCTCAGTCTGAAGGATGTGGAGGAGGGAGATGAGAAACTATAGTTACCCTGCCAGTCACAACTCTGCACCTTATCCACACTAACACGCTTCACTGGAGCACACAGACTGCAAACTCATGAAAAAAATCTATGTTTATGGCCTGAATTATCATAATTTCAGCCGCCCTCTAAGGATTCATTTCACTGGAAGAAGTTATGATTTGCTGAGTTGAATCTATTTTGGTTTCAGAATTTATGAGCGAACTTTAGGCTCAGTAATTATTCCTGACAGGTTTTCTCTTTTATTTATTAATTTTTTTAAGACAGTGATTACTTTAATAGAACATCTGCACAAAGTCGCTCCTGCCTTCCATCAGCTTTCGTGTCCCACGCTCAGCGTGTCATTCCTGTTGACCTTTAACCTGATAAATTATATTTTATTATAATAGCTGAGTTTGGTCTGTAATAAAAAAGCACTAAACAATATTTTCTCTGGGGGATTTTTTTCTGATGCACTCAGTTTTGCACAGGCAGCACGTTCATATTGTGTGTATCTTTATTGTCCCCACTGAGGCGTGACATCACAGCACGATGATTGGTTGAAGGAACATCACAGTGATCACATTTATGAGATTAGTCACATACTAAAACTGCTTCATAGCAGATGGTTTTTATACTGCATATAAAGTTTGGCATTAATAGGCATGCATGCACGGCTGCAGGAAGGTTATGTCCTCGTGCGATGCTGGGTTTGTTGACAGGAAATTGATTTTAAGCTGGAAAAAAACATGTTCAAATTTCCCACTTTTAAAACTTTTATGCAAAACATAAAAGGAGTAAATCCCACTTCTATGTTTATTAATCTTTTCAGGGACTCGGGCTGCTTTTTTCACATCAAAGATTTTCAGAAGATTAAAAACAGGCGGTCATGTGATCATCACTGACTCAGCTGCTCTGCACCATAATTCGTTAAAAGAGAACCAATAAAAAAAAGCACGATTAAAGGCAAATAACTTTATTGAAACATGTTTCTAAATCATTTTCAATGCTTCAGTGTTTTTCTGTGCAGAACAATTGAGATGCATATAAAGTGGTATTACTGTACACACACAGGGACAGTGTATTTGTGCCACACAGGGACAGTGTATCGTTTTGGGATCATTATTGTCTCGTTCACATTTCAGGTATAACAGTATTAAAAGTATCACAGGGTCAGTCGTAGTATTATCAGAACGAAGTATCAGTGGTTTCATCAACGGACACCCAAAAGTATCATTTGAACTTTGAACTGTATAACAGTGCCATCCATTATGTACAGCTGGAGGTGAAACAAAACATTGCAAAGTGTAAGCCCCGCCCACATCCCTATCAATAACACTAGCCGCATGACAAATTACTCTCCAATGCTGCGTTCATTACTTTTAACCCAGCCACAAGTTTTCTTCCGCTGTATGATGATTTTCCAGTTAATCCCTCATCCTCAGGTAAATATCAGAGCGCAGTCCTCTCAGAGATTCTCAGAGATGCTCCGATCTGCGCTCGTACTGGCTGTGTGTGAACGTAGTCCTGTTGATCCTGCTCAGCGGGTGATTGGCCTCCTCCTCTAGGTGTCTGTCTGAAGTCTGCTCCGCCGGGCTCTGAGCAGTTTTGCATCTGGTGGTAAGAAACACCCCGCTGGCAAGCATCAAGCCAAAAGAAATCCATCCAAGGTAGAGAGCGAGTCCCCAGTCTCTTCTCAGCCCCACAGCGCCCTCCAGTGGCTGACTGGTGTGATGGCACGTCCAAGCTATGGGAACCAACAGCAGGATCCCAGACAAAACAAAGACACTGCCAGAAAACACTTTGACCTGGCCTCGCTGAGGGAACCACACCAACCCCACTGCTCCAATCACTGAAGCGAAAGCGCCGGCTCCAATAGCCGCCATAATGAGAGCTCTCCACGTCCGAAAGCTTCCAGAAAGAGACATGAGAGACCGGTAGAAAGAGCAGTGCAGGCTGCCATCGTGGGCCAAATCCCAGTGATCCCATTCCAACCACACCCCATCCCAGTATGCAGGAAGAGTAGCCGTGGTGTTGTCCATGGTGCCGCTTACTTTCCACAAAGCCAGGCAGCGTGTCAGAATCGCACACAGCCACCCTACAGCACCGAGGCCGAGGGCAGCGAGCTCCAGCTTCTGCTCCAGCTTCTGCTCCATGCCGGGTCCTCCTCTTCACTGCAGACCGGACTGTCTAACCAGAAACAGCTGGCTGCAGGGCACAATGGGGTGGGGTGTTATTTTAACGTGTGTGTGCATGAGTGAGGCAGAGATCATTTGGATGTGTGTGCGTGTGTGGTTTGCATACTGTGCTCAGAGAGGAGTAACCAGTTCTTTGGTATTCTTGAAAAGAAGGCACAGCGTGTGTGTACAGCTGGGTGGAGGAGGGAAATCCCTGTTTGCTCTGCCATGGTTTCAAAACAATCTGCTTCTCGCGGTTTGTCAGCACACGGGGAAACAAAGCATCTACTGTGCTCTCAATTTCAAGCCACTGGGCCTTGCTTCTGAGAGGAAATGTGATCTAAAGATACTGACACTGAGATTTCTCCCATCAGGTAACTCAATCTCTCTGTGGAGCTAACAGCGGCTGCAAAATAGCAATTCAGATGGTGCACGGTTACTCTGCAGTCTTTATTACTAGGGAACAAGTCACAGTCACAAAAATGCAAAACATGTTCAACCTTGAAGCAGACGGACAACAGCAGCGGCAAATCACACCGGGTGCCGCTCCTGTCAGCTGAGAACAGGAAACTGAGGTTGCGAGTTGCACGGGCATACGCCGGCCCCTTCGTAACCACCTGCCTGTGCATCGCTGTGTCCCTCTCTTTATGGCCGTCTTCAGATAGCTGCTTTCAGCTGGATAACCTGCCTTGTCACAAAGCTCAGATCATCTCAACTGGTGACAATAAATTCTCTGTATAACGGCCTCCACGCTCACTAGATCTCAATCCACTAGAGCACCTTTGGGCTGTGGGGGAACAGGAGATTGGCATCATGGATAACGTGCAGCTGACAAATCTGCAGCAGCTGTGCGATGCTATCGTGTTGAGACGGACCGAAATGTTTCCAGCACCTTGTTGAATCTACAGCACAAAGAATTAAGGCAGTTGTGAAGGCAAAAGAGTAAGAGTAACTTTATTGATCCCAGCGGATCAGAAAACATAACTCTGCTGTTTGTAAGAGAACTGAAAAGCCTGATGGCTGTGGGTACGATTTTCTGTATCTCTCCCTTTTACTGTTGCTGTTTCTTTGTTCCACAAACTTCCAGTCAGGCGGGAGGAGAGAGAAACACGGCTGACGTCTCCCGAAATGATCAAGAGTGCCTCTGGGTGTTTGGTCTGTATCCTAGCAACAGTTTGATGGAGAACGTGGAGTTTCGGCTGCTGCCTTGGGTGGGGTGTACACAAGTGTTGTTATGACTGAATTCTCCTGGTACATAATATGGTCGCATTACATCATCTCTGGTTCACAAACCTTTTTTCCTGCCGCTGGCTGCAGCATCTCTGCGTGACCTCTGAGGTGAAACCAGGTAGACCCACATTAGAGTCTGAGATGTTTTGGTTCAACCGTGTTTCAGTAAAACACGAGACTGCACTCACTGTGTGCTTCTTCACCAACATCTCCAGCTCTGTTGTGCAGAGAGTTCACGTTTCCCATGATGCCTGTTGGCAGAAAGAACTTATATCTCCACTTCCAAGCCTTCACCTTTGCACCAGCACGCATGAAAACACCTCTTTATCTCAGCTGGAACAGGGTGGCATCTTCTGGATTTGCTCCTTTTCAAGGACAAAAAGCTCTTCTCTCAAGTAAAGTCTTCTCCCCACAGAAGGATCCATCAGTACTTGACAAATCAGAACCAGAATCAATTTATTGTCATCACATGTCAGACATGCAATGAAAAGGAGTTCCTGAACACCCATCCAAGAGATAAGTGCTCTGCGGCCTTGCAGCTGTGAGGCCAAAAAGGTAAAAACACAACAAAAATAAAGTAAAATCTGAGTAAAGATCAGAGCTGCCAGATGTTGCTGCTACCAGTGGAAGCACATGCTCTGGAACGGGGTCCAAACCAACACTAACGAGGTGTCTCTAACAAAGCGTCATGTGAGTGCATCCTGATGGGAGTGGTCTCTTACACGATGACAGTGCCCCGGACCAAAGGTCAGGATGGGTGAGTGGTTTGAAGGCTGTGAAATACATGTTGATTATGCGCTCTGGTCGTCACAGTCACTGCATCTCGATCCAGCCGAATGCCAGCGGGGATTTTGGACTGATGCGTTTGATAACACTCTCCTCCGCAATCATCAGAACAGCACACAGTGCGACAGGTAACAGTCAGCAGTCCTCCAGAAGTGAATACAAGTATGAATGTTTGTGTTTGTCTCACCTAAATTACAACATTTTGAAACGTCCAAGATGACCATCAGTTCCAGCAAAGGAAACAGCTGCTTTACCACTGGATCGGTTTCAGGGGTTAAACTTACAACTTTAAAAGAGCAGCTTTGTCTCATTTGTAGTGGAGAAAAGAAGACAGCTGTGATGACAGGAATAGAAAGCTGCACAGTGCAATGCATGCAGACTGGACAGGTCAGGGATTGAACCACTGACCCTGTGAGAGTAGGGGAGGAAGTGAGGAGTGCCTGCAGTCCAAGGAGATGGGGCAGAAACAAAAGTACTACTTTATGTTGATTTTCCTTTTAATTTGTCACCTGTTTCTATAAATGACCAAAAATGCATCACAGTTCAAGATATTTATCCAGAAGTGGTGATGTGTGTGTAATGTGTGTGTAATGTGTGTGTAATCACTCAGACACACTCTGATGTGCGCGCTCAGCCCTCACTCTTAACTTCACACATAGTTCTTGATGGCGTAACTGCTGCGTGTGGGTGTCTTGGTCAGTGTGTACCCACTAGAGGGGAGCCTGTCCCTATGTGGTGGACAGCTTGTGCACAAAATGGCCCCCCCGCAGAACAACAGCCCAGATACCACAAAGCCTATGTATATGGCTGCTCCGAGCTCTCGCTTCAGCACCTCAGGGACTCGGGGGTTGTGGAAATCCCGGATGATGGCGTTGGCTGTCCAAGAAACAGAAACTATGGTGGTGAGAGCTGCCAGGCAGAAGATGGCCCCGGAGCTCAGCACCACCCTAGCCTTGATTTGCGGGTGGCCCAGGCAGTTGGTGCAGTTCGCCCCCAGGAGGAAGATGAGGAATGCCAGACATCCCAACACCAGGCTGATGCAAATAAGGCCACGGGCTGCCTGGAGGTCTGGGGACAGGTCCAAAAGGGCATCGTAGAGCTTACACTGCATCTGACCTGTGTACTCACTGACACAGGTCATCCACAAACCCTCCCAGAACACCTGCATCACCACCAGATGAGTGCCGATGAATGCTGTCACCTTCCACATGGGCAGAGCGCAGATCAGGATGGTCCCAGCAACGCCTGTCATTGACAGGCTGATGCCGAGCTCCTGCAGGGCCATGGAGAACTGCAGGAAACACAGAAGAGACAAGAATGAGAAATTTAGTCTTTATTTGCAGGAGATTCATGGAACCTTCCTTTTATCACATCCTTTTTAGTGGTGTGGATAATTTAATAATGATAATTATTTATGCAAATATAGCTTTTAATTTTAATTGCAAACCAGAGGGAAACTGATTAAATATGGAGTATAAAAAATATATATATAGAAAGAGCAGTATTGGCTGATAGATGGATACATAGACATGCAAGTCACAAAAATGTTTCAGTAAACATGAAGTTGTTTCCTATGGAAGCACGCTGCTGGACTTTTTTTTTTTTTTTGCCAGCTTCCTGATTGTCAGAGCTAAGTAGAAATTATTATTATTATTATTATTATTATTATTATTATTATTATTATTATTATTATTATTATTATTATTATTTAATGCACTTATTTAGATCCCCCCAGTATTGATAGTATCTGTAAGTCTCATGATGAGAACATTATTTTGGGATTTCCAGCCTTATAAGCCAAAGGCCACTAGGTGGCAGCATTTCACAAAAGATAAGTGACGCTGCTTCTTTTACACGTTTCGATTTGAGCGCAGCAGAGGAGGTGACAGCAGAGAACCTGTTTCTTGGAATAAGTAACCTTTGACCCATCAACAGCTGTTTTATAATGAGAAGAGTTTGAGTCGTCAGTGCTGAACTACTAATAACCTCAGTGATAAAAAAAAAATCTGAACATGTTCCCTTTGCTCTCTTCTCTTTCCGGTCTCCTCCAGCCAGCCACGGCACACTGCTGACCCTCCCTGACCCTGGGTCTGCTGGAGGGTTCTTCCCGTTAAAAAGGGAGTTTTTCCTTCTCTTCGGGGATGGTCTAATTCTGGAGGTTTGCAGAGTTTATCCTACAATATAAAGCACCTTGAGGCAACTGTTGTTGTGATCTGGTGCTATATAAATAAAATGGAGTTGAAATTTAATTGAATTAGAACATTTACGGGATGCTGCAGAAGCGGATCGATCACCCTTTATGATTTTTTCCCTTTTTTACACATTAAAGGATTGTTTAGATTTAGGAAGCAGAATTCATCAGTGTGAAATTTGCCTTTGTTGTAAGCAGTATTTTTCTTTAGTATAATAAAGTTTATACGTGGGAAGAATGAGCTGCTGGCTTCCCACTGAATTTGAACAGGAAGTTTTAAGTCTGTTATCAAAGTCTTCCCTCCACGCCTAAGCCAGACGCCTTCCTCGGTGTAATTAGTTTGAAGAGCTTACTGATACTAACGCCTGTCTCTATTCCTCTGCTGTGCTCATGTTAACACAGAATGTCACTGCAGAAATAATGTGGACATAAACCACAGGGAAAGAGGAAGCGAGAGGGTGTGTTGTTATTCAGAGGCTTCGACTCTGCCTACTCTCTGATCTCTCGCCTGATAACAGGAGAGCGCGCTCCTTTCACACAGGTGGGGTCGAGAAAGAGCAACGAAAGTGGCCTTTCGAAACCAGTCCAAAGCCAGGGGAACAGTTCACGCTGACGTTAGTTTCAGCACACTGAAACAAGTTTGTGCCCTTTCAGAAAACACCTTTGAATCTGTGCACTACTGAGCAAACTCAGCGTGACACACAGTGCTGAATGAAACCTCTGAGAGCGAGTCATGGTTTACTAAACACACCAGCCAACAGCATCGTTGGTCGCTGAGTCACTGTTTTTGTCTCTTGAGAAGTCATCATTGATAAGGACCTGACAAACAGGTTCTCTCAGTGTTTCCTTTCCCGGGATTAGATTTCAAAAGTATACAAAGAAGCATCATCAGAGGAAACGAACACACAGAGAAGCCGAATTGTGGGGGAAAAAAAGGGCAAAGATTATAGTTCAGAAAGATAAACATGATGTTTTCAACTGAAACCAACCACTTCCCCAAACATATAAAACACATTTCTACACTTTAAATTATTCACGTGTACATGTTCAGTTCTAAGAGTGAAGTAATGTCAGATTCAAGCCTCTCTTGAGAACAAAGTGCAGCTTTCCTTTGCTGTATGTTGTCTGTGTGCATGTTCTGTTTCTTGATGTTTCACAGCAGCTGTTTGAAGTTCAGATGAACCACACAGTTATGAACCAGATCTTCGTCCCATCAGGATGTATGTCTTTGCTGGTGTCACAGGTCAGAGTGACTTGTTGTTTGTTTAGCAGGTATTTTACAGATTCAGCATAATCTTCCTTTTGGGGGCAGCTGGCACAACAGAGCCCCCCCTCCCAAGACCAGTAGTGCCCCAGCCCCTCAGCCCCAGAGAGGCACTGAGCTCTCTTTTCTGGGCCTCCACTATCAGAGGGTTGTAAAAGTCCCTTATGATGATGCTGGCAGTCCAGGAAACAGCGATAATGCAGAGCAGACCGCTGATGATCAGCAGCACACCAGCTGCCACTGAGGCCCTCGCTTTGGCCCTCTGCTCTGGAATGAAGTCAGTGCATTTCCCTCCAGCAAAAGCTGCAAGGAGCCCTGCAATGCCCGTGATGATGGAAGCCACCACCAGAGAACAGGCACCCTGGAGGTCTGGGCTCAAAGCCAGCATGGACTCATACACCTTACACTGCATCTGCCCTGTGCTCTGTACCATGCAGCTCATCCAGATGCCCTCCCACATGGTCTGCAAGTAACTATGTTGTTGCCAATGAACACTGTGACCCTCCACATGGGATTGCCACAGACAATGAGCACCCCAACCCAACCAAAAAGGGCCAATGCTCAGCCTGCCAGCTGCATCCCCATAGAAGCCTTCTGGCTCCGAATGTCACTGTGGGAATATTAAGAACTAATCAGGTGTGTGTGTGTGTGCATGTAAAGTGATTGAACAATGGGCGGTGTGAAAGTAAAGCTATTAAGGGCTCATAAGCACCACCAGAGCACACCAGCCATGTGTGTGTGTGTGTGTGTGTGTGTGTGTGTGTGTGTGTGTGTGTGTGGTGCCATAGTCATTGTGACACCTACTGTGAAAGGAGCAAAGGTAATTTTGAGGATTTGGCAGGTTTTTGTGTAGTCTGATTGCTGAGGCAGGGGCCCATTGGTCCTTTCTACTTCACTCTCAGGTTATCAAGCACTTTTTAATTTTTAGAGTACTTTATTTGAAACCCCCGTATAAAATATCTTTTTCAATATGTGTGGGGCCTAAGAAAAGATTGGCTTTGTTGCTGAAGTGAAGCGATCCTGTGTGTCACACTGATGAGTGCATGGATAAATTACTTCCTTTTGGATGTGACTGAAATCGACCGAGCTCACACTTAAAACTCGTTCTGTCTCAAAGAGCTGAAACCTTAGACAGAAGATGCCACAGAATAAACATTTGTCTGCTCTCATGCAGGTTTCATTACGTGTTGCATCATCAGTGCCTCTTCAGTCTGTTTGACAGACTGAAATGACTTTTTTTTCAGTTAAGCTTTGTTTTGTTGTCGGCTTGACACACAGTGTGATGTCTAGCTCAGGCTTGCTCTGGGATAAGTTTAATTAATCTGGGTCATGTAACGCTATGTGGCAGGCAGGATAGGACCCCAGTACAGGGCTCACGGGACAGGATTAAACGCAAAAACCCAGCTTTATTCTGCTGGTAAACTCAGAGAAAACAGAGCCAGAATGCACAAACTAAGGGACAGAACTCAGAAACACGCAGGAACACACAGCATGGGAGCCACTGACGAGGACGCAACGAGGAACAAAGGAGATCGGACACACCGAGGAAACAGAGTCACACCCTAACAAGACACAGGTAGCAGACGGGACTGAGATTCCACTGGCTGCCCACTATTCCTAATATCAGGATGGGATAAATACAGAGAATAAAATTCCCTAAGAGCATATCTTAATCCCTCAATCTTAAACAACTGGAATACTGAAAAATGTATTCCACTTTATACCAACTTGATTTTGTGTTCACACATTAGATTTACATTTGTGAACATGTCACCTGCTTAACCTGAAACCACTATAAGCCATTTGATGCATACTGGGAGCAGAAAAATCACTTCAGAGTTTCTGTTAGTAACTAAAAACCTATTTGTTACTTTTCGCTCAGTCACTGGGAGACCGGACCATGACACCGGTGACATCAAGAACTCTGGCACAGAGAAATCAGCCCAACTGGTTTCGGGAGGTTCACTATCTGGCTGCAGAGAGAAACCTGGAGGAATGTCATCCTAGATAAGATGGACAGACAGCATGACAGGGGTGCATGACTGGAATGAACACACCCTGCTGTGCTGACATACGGTGTTGATTTGGAACAGTATAAATGTTTGCTGAAAAATGTTGACAGTACGGACGGTGGCTGGGGCGGGACATTTTTCCCAATAAGTACTTTCATGTTTGAATTAACTGAAGATTAAGTGAAATTAAGACTCTGTTGTTCACAAATTCACTTTCATTTGTAAAGGACCTCGATCATGTTGCATGGACTCACACTGCAGCTCTTTTTGTAACATGTTGTAATGTTTATTTTTTCATTTATTACTTTTATTGTTCATACTGAACAATATCTATCCCTCCTATATTGTGTAATATCCAATATTCATTCACTAGTGCAACACTCACCATCTTCATTATTATGAATATACTTATTTTATTCTTACAACGTATATATTTTTATACATTCTCTTATTATCTGTATTTTTAATACATTTTCTGTATATATTTTTATACATTTTATTTTCTGTATGTTTTATACGCACTGTTTTATTTTCTGTATATTTTTTAGATTATATTCGATTATTATATTTTTTATTTAGAAATTTTGACTTTCTATTGCATGGCACTGAACAGGAGTGTCCATATTTTCTGCAAAGAAACCCGTAAACAAAACCAATCAATCATTTTGGCCTTAAGATGCCGTGGTCCTGGTCCTGGGAGCCAGTGTTCTAGTTTTTGGACTTTCAGATTCTGTTTTTTGATTCTTAGTTAGATTTCTGAGTTGTGTTCGGGGTCAGTGTTCAGCTGTATCCAATTCCTTGTTTCAGTGATTATGCTTTCCCGGTGTCCAGCTAGTCTTTCCCTGCGTTTCCTCTGTGTACCAGCCTTCCTGGGTTTGGCGTCTAGTCTGCATCTCTGTCTGTCGTGTCCTGTTCTGTGTGTACTGTGGTTTGTTTTCAGCTTATTTCTTCCCAGCTCTTATGTTGTGTATATTGCTGCTGTTTAATTTGTTGTGCTTTATGAGTGTGTCTTTTCTATATGCATCTGCTGACTAACTTATAAAGGCTATTGTGGGAGTGGCGCAGTGGGCGGGCGCTCGCCTTGCAGCCAGTGGGCTACCGGTTCAAGCCCCTGTCCCTGCGCTGCGTTGTGTCCTTGGGCAAGACACTTCAACCACATTGCCTAACGGTAGCGCCGGTCTCTGGCTGCATGACCGCAGATGCTCGTCTCTGGAACAATCACTTCGTTGTGTGCACAATGACAATGAGTTGAATCTACAAAACCAGTTTTATGAAAAAGGTTCTGCTGGTCAGTTATGGTGTGAAACTGGCTTCACTAGTTTAAAGGAGCCTGAACAATCTGCTGGATGTTTTTAACAGCAGCTACACTTCTTTAATCTCCATCCTGCGCCTCACTGAGCTTAAGAAACATGTGGTCATGAAGAAATCATGTTGTTCCAAGTTTTAATGTGTATGTTGTAATGTTCTAAAAAGTGATGCTGCAATGACTCTATTGTTGTAATGTTCTAAAATACACGTTCCTTTCACATTTATGGGTTTTTTTTTTGACACTTACAGGCAAAGAAACAAATATGCTAACTTCATTAATGTTGATTTTTTACATGAAAAAGAGTTTGAAAAATGTCACAAAAAATAATTAAGTCTTGTGATGTCCTCCAATAACACTAAGGCTGAAACTTTGAATTTCAAAGGCTTTTAATGAATGCCCTATGAAAGGTTAAGTTATAACATACTTAAATCACATTTTGTATTAAAACATTTTTGGGTGAACAAACCCCCAAAATCTTAATTGTCCATTCTCTGCTTGTTCTGCTGATGAATACAGCGTTATCAGCATGAGGTGGGAAAGTAAACAGGTAAAAGGTAAAAAACAACAACAGCACTTGAATTAAACGAGTAAACTGATTTCTGGGTGATCTAAAAAGACACTTTGACTAAAGAATAAAATATTTACACATCTTTGTTGTCTGAGAAACGCTCTACCATAAAATTCTGAATTTCACAGAAAGTCAGAATTGTGACCTTAACAAAGAACATGAGGTACAAATTTTGGTGTTATTAGACAGTCAGGATGAAGGAGGGTTACTGAAGAATATTTTAAATAATTTATAGTCCTTCTCAGTAGAATGGGGCTCTCAGACGTAAGCCTGGCTGGTGGCTGTGGACCTGGCACCGGAGTACTTCACTGGATACTCTGGCCTTTGATCCTTGGGTGGGCAAGAGCTGCAGAGGAGGGCACCACCCAGGATTAGAAGTGCAGCTGCGCCCCAGCCAATGTAGAGTGCAGCTCCTAACTCTCTCCTCTGGGCGTTTATCAGGGTAGGGTTGTAGAAATTCACTATAATTTCATTGGCAGACCAGCACACAGGGATGAGAATAAGCACGCCGGCACAGATGAAGATAGCTCCAGCAGCGATAGCCACTTTGGCTTTGGCACGTGGTTCCTCCACGAAGTTGGTGCACTTTCCCCCAGCGATGGCCAGGGTCACCGCCACAGCACAAACAATGATAGAAACGACCACAAGAGCTCTGGCAGCCTGTAGATCCTGAGGAAGCGCCAGCATAGAATCATAAATCTTGCACTGCATCTGGCCTGTGCTCTGCATGACACAGTTCATCCATAAACCTTCCCAGATAATCTGCGCTGTCACAATGTTGGCTCCAATGAAGGCTGTGACCTTCCACATAGGCAGGCCACAAACGAGGATAGTCGCGATGAAGCCAAGGATGCCTAGGACAAAGCCCAGCATCTGTCGTCCCATTGACACCATGATGAGGTTTGAGTTGCTTGGAGCCGAACGAAGCAGAGGAGTCAAAGGTTTCACAAACAGGTTAGCGAAGGATGTGAAGCTGAACTGAGACTGCAGCACATATAAAGGTGCCTCCACTCTGTTAAGTGAGGCGGAGACAAAACCTTCCCTCTGACCTGAAACCAGTGCAGGGACTGATTTACCAGCCCGGCCAGATTCTTCATATTATCTGCAAACGGACTGAGCATAGTTTCGATCAGATGCACGTCAGTATGTAAATGAAGGACCAAAATCCTCACTCAAACAATGCTCTGCTGGTGGCAAGTCATTGATTGGACAGGTCACTGGGACATCCGGTTCAGTCACTGGTTTCGGCTTTAAAAAACAGGCTGTTAGTTTCAACGGATGTCAAAGAATTCTCTAAGAAGCTGCTTCCCAAAATGTCTGCTTCTTTCAGGTGATTCTTAGGCAGCTCATAGAAATGGAACCATAGCCTTAAGTCTCCCTAACCTTATGTATTTGATTTTATGCATTATTTTGTTAATTCATTAAAATATTCTACCCTAATCTAATATTTGATTTTTTTAATAATAAATTTATAATAAATATTATAACTACTTAAAATTGAATTTGTTACTCTTAAAATTATAAAAAATAATATTATTAATATTATTAAAGATTTATAGCAAAATGCTTATGTTGGTATTTAGACTCTGCCTATGACCCACCCTTACACAAACATGCAAATTTACTGGGTCTCTGAGTTGGCATTAATCTTATATTATAACATTTCATCATTCGTATTTCTTATTCATATTTTTGTAGACAACGACTTCACAATCAGGCAGGTGAACATCCAACAAAGATTTTATTAAAATTCATTTGAAATTTTTCAAAATAAAGTGGCAGTTAGAGGAAACAAGCACATTACAAATCATCACTATTTACAAAATGTGCTCTGTGGAACAAGGAAATAAATACATTGTCAGTGACTGCCTTAAGAAAAGCAATGCAACCTTCAGCACACACAGGTGTCTCTTACATCAAGGCTTCACAATCTTAAAAGTAGTATTATGTGTAGAGCATAAAATAAAAACAAAAAGATTCATCATAATCAAAGATTGCAGTGATTAAGTTTTACATCACATCAAAGTATTTAAATAATACCATCTGTACAACTTGTATTTTGGTGCAATTGTACTTTCTAATGGTCATTTAAAAGTTCAGCAGCTGTCAGGGCAAAGTTTCTGTCCTTGATCTGTCCCCTCAGTTTTACAGATACTGTGAAGCCGGATATGAGGCTGGCACTGCGTATGGTTTGCTGGGAACGTAACTCCCTGCGGCTGTGTACGATCGGTTGGATGGTGGAGCATACACAGGGCCGTATGTGGCTGGGTTTGGTCTTGAGTAAGCATACACTGCTGGTTGGTTGCCTGGGTATCCATACAGTTGTTTTTGAGGAGGACATGAGGTGGTTAGGATGATCCCGCCGATCAGAAGGATTGCAGCAGAGGCCCAGCCAACATAGATAGCAGATCCAATCTCTCTCCTCTGTGTTTCTACGATCGTAGGGTTCATGAAGTCTGAGATGGTGTAAGCTGCAGACCAGCAGACAGGGATTAAGACCAGGATGCCAGCGACAATGATGAGACAGCCGCTTATGATCACCACGTTTGCCATGGATGACTCTTTATCCAGGCAGCTGGTACACTTGGTTCCAACAAATGAGATTATGAAGCCGATGAAGCCAAAGACGAGGGAGATGACGACCAGTGCTCGGGCAGCCTGCAGATCGCTCGTCAGGGTCATGATAGACGAATTCAGCTTGCACTGCATCTGCCCAGTACTTTGCATCACACAGTTCATCCACAGACCATCCCATACGATCTGGCCTGTAACGATGTTGGCTCCGATGTAAAAAGTCACTCTCCACATGGGGACCCCACAGGTCACTGCCACCCCAACAAGTCCTATGAAGCTTATGGTCTGACCTGCCGTTTCCTTGGCAATTCTCCCCATGGCCTAACAGCTTCGTTCGCACCAGGAGGGAAGAGTCGTTCAGTGTGCTGGTTCACTTGCAAAGTGGCACAGCTCTGTTTTTTTTTCTGAGAGAATGTGAAGGAGGAGGGCAGTCCTGTTGTCAGACGAGTTCCTCTGGACAAGCAGGATTCCTCTGCTCATACAGATGTAGGAGTGGCGTGGATTTTTGAACCCTGCCTTCCTTTTGTTTTTGAAAAACACGATTTCATATAAAGATTTATTTTCACAGTGATTATCAGCCTGTTGGATGGAGTAATGATCACCTATCAACTTTAAAGTACCTGAAACCAGTTTAAACGGTGATCCCCGCTCTTCAATGTCCACTGAAGAGTGGGCAGTGCCCAATGCGCATTTCCAAAAAGCAGCGTTTTCCTCCGTTTACATGGAAACGGAAGCCAGAGCGTTTCAGAAACGCTCCACTCTGGACCCCGTTTCTAAAAATCACAGTTTTCACTCTCGTGTAAGCGAGAGGCCGAAGCGCATCAGAACGTTGCCGTTTTCATTGTTGTGGCCTCTTACCAGCATTACCAAGTGCGATTAGTGACACACACACATATACACACACACAGAGCTAATTAGTTTAATGCTGATTAGATTATCAGTTTTCACCGGGAAACTTCTGTAAATTTGTTGGACATTATGTAAGTCTCTGGTTTTCATAATATAATAGTGCAGTGACAAACAAGACTGCTCAGTTTTTGATTCTTTCATTTATTTCAGGAACAGGGAAGCTGACACACTTCTCCTCTCTGTGCTTCAATACGCTGTTCAATAATTGAACTGTAGATGCCAACTCTTATTTATTATTATTTTTAAGACACTGGCTCAGATGAAAATAAAAAGATTTCTGAAAAAAACAAACATGATCAGACACACAGAGTGAATGTCCTCTCTGTAGGCTGCTCTGTCTAACAGCTGCTTGTTTCCTTGATGTTGGAATCATGCACAGTATAGCAGTATGAAAGCTGAGGAAAAATACGTCCGGAAACTCCGTGCTAAGATCAGAGCAGATGACGTGGCGGAGTTAAGACGGATTCTCAGTCTGAGGAGAATTTTGTGATTTGATTCTTTGTTTCAGTTTTGATAATAATCACCTTAAAGGAATGACATGAACTACAACTGACCCTGTCGCATTAAAGAATACCACGACGGCCCGTGACTGAGATCGCCGCTGAGTGAAAGCAAAGTGATGACATGTCTTACCAGTTACCCGATACTGCACTGAAACCATTTTCACACTTTCACTTGTTAGTACAGAATGATATATAATTATCATTTTTTTAATAAAAGATTTAAAACACAGATTATTAAAACCTCTGTGGGTGAATATAAGTTATTAAAAAAATTCTTCTCCGTGAGATTATAGGTATTGCTCACAGTTTTATCTTATTCTATTCAGTCCAGCATTTATCTGAGGCATATTTCAAGGATGCTCCTTAAATAGTTAGAGCCTCATCTCCTCAACTTAACTTCTGCTTGACTTCACTTTGAGTTTACTACTCCTCAGACTGCATCTGCCTCTCTAACAGATGTTATACACTGAAATTAGACAGATGTAAATAGCAATAATGCAGAAGGAAGTCCAATTTATTTACAGTCCTGAAACATTACAAGCAATCACCTCCATGTGGGATTTTCAGGTTTTGAAAATTACATGACAACAGATGGAAATACATTTAAGGCAAAAACAGTGTTTAACAATTTTAAAGGCGCACATAATAACACTTGAGTAGCAGTTATATAAGTTTTTTTGGTTGTTTAAATATTATGTAAGATTAGATATTAGTAATGATCAATATAAATGGTCACTGACAGAAATCTGAAAATTTACACTGATGATAATCATGCTACAGATCCCACAGATGGCCAACATAAACGAGACATTTCTAAAGCCGCTTTCACCGAAACATTTTGGTGTTTACGGTGTTTTACTACAGGGAGCAGCACAGCGGTAACAATAATGAAGACTTTATTTCATCTAGGTGTCACAATGAATCAATCTGTGCAGTCCCAAGACCCTGCTGGTACTATTTAATGGAATGCAGCCATTGTTTATGATATTAGTGTCACATGTTTGGCACAACAAAATATCTGATGTGGGAAGGATCACTTTGACAAACACACAATCAAACCTCATTGTCTACAGAGCTGCGATTTTAAGCTGTATTTACACTGCCCTTGAATATATGCATCATTTCTATATTAATTTTAAAGCAATCTGTAATTTCCTACTGTTGCCATGACCTTGAGCGTTTATGTGGGAATGAAATACCATCTTAAACGTATTCTCTTGACGTGGAGACTGATTTTCTAGGTCTGTATTTGGGTATGTAGCGGGGCTTTTCATCATTAGGTGTGCAGTTCCAGCACAGCAGCCCTCCTCCGAGAAAGAGCAGCATAGAAGCAGCCCAGCCGATATACAGCGCCGCTCCCAACTCATACCTCTGAATATTAATCATCAGTGGATTGTAGAAGTTGGTTATGACGCTGTTGGCAGACCAAGAGACTGGAATGAGGCACAGAAATCCCGAGATGATGAACATGACTCCAGAAAAGATGCAGACTTTTGCTTTGACTTTCTCCTCTTCAATACAGTTAGTGCATTTCCCACCAGCAAGTGAGAAGACCAGTCCAAAGACTCCAACTATGATGGAAATGACAATCATGGCACGAGCAGCCTGCAGGTCGGATTCCAGAGCCAGCATGGAGTCGTACACCTTGCACTGCATCTGGCCTGTACTTTGCACCACACAGTCCATCCACAAGCCCTTCCAGAAGATCTGAGCTGTGACGATGTTGGCACCGATAAAAGCAGTAACCTTCCACATGGGTAAGCCACACGCCATGATGTCCAGGAGCCAGCCAATTATAGCCGTTGTTATACCAATGATCTGAATCCCCTGAGAAACCATGCTGCCGTGTTAGTTTCTTGTACATTAAAAGTCATAAAGAGAGAAAAGGAAATGCTGAAGTGCTAATCGTATGTCGTGTGAAATAGAAGGGGCATAAGGGTAAGTAATACAACAGTCCTCAAATATTATTGGCTAGATGGGAGTTTACACACAAACATCGGCCCAGTGACCTCAAGAAGTGCTGACCTGCCAGAAATCCAGAGCTTCAAGGTTAGATAAACAAATTGGGCTGTGTCAGGATGGGAATCAGTCACGACTGCTGCAGGCAAGGCAGGGAGGACCCCAGTGCAGGACACAAGGCGAGAGCGTACATAAGCCTTAATCTTTTATTTTCAGCACCAAGATACAAAAGGCTGGTTAGGAGCCAGCTACACAAGGAAACTTGAAACACAAAGGACTACAACAGGAAACATCAATTTAGACTGACAAGGACCCGAACACAGAACTAAACCACACTGAGACTTAAATACACTGAGGGAACGAGGGGTAAGTGGAAACAGCAGGG
>JAVDPK010001172.1:33691-51302 GCA_034780415.1 Cichlasoma orientale
TACACTGAACCTTTCTTTGGTACTGATGATATGGTCTCCATCAGACATTAGTACAATAGAATCATTGCTGTCAAACTCTTTCTGAAACACTGATGCCTCAATTTGGAGAAAAAAACCCTTATTGCCATGATAACACACACACATTTTAATAGCACCTTATTTGATTTGAATAATTGTTAAAATGAACATTGGTTGAACCTAAAGAACATAACTGATTATATTACTAATACAAAAATTTAGAAGAAATGTATATCAGGTCGCATGAACAGAGTGCAGGACAAAAAAGAGATTAAAGCTGACCTTGCAGTGATGTCGGTCCTTGAAATAGGAATTGTTGCAGCCGTGTCCTACAGGATGTCTGCAGAGATAACGTTCACGTTCTAGTCCAGGTCCCACTTGACTTTCTGATAGTTTTCCACAGTGGTACATCAGGAGGGAGATGTTAGAGAAATAACCAATACGGTGATTTCAGGTGACTGTTGCTAAAAGAGGGAATGGTGAGAGGGGGCAAAGGGAGGTAGAAAGAGAATCTGATTGTCCCAGAAATGAATAGAGGCAGTGTTTTAGAGCCAGAAGTACGGTCAGGACTATAATACCTCTATTTTATCCATGGTAGGCTCATTAAAGGTACTTGAGCCTGGCTATGGAGATTGGGTTCCAGACACAAGGAGGCTGGGAGGAATTTTCACAATTAAGACCCTGAGGAGAGATAGTTTCATGGCTAGATTAGTGCTGATAGGCCTCAGAGGCTCCAATCACATACCTCATATCCTGAAATGAAACAAGCATTCATACACATGCAGCATCATTTTAAGATTCAGATGGAGAATAAAGTTAAAATAAAGCTGGCTGCATGAAAACGACTGTTGTTTTTTAAAGTTCCGTATGTACTATCAAGATTTTCAATCCTTCAGCTGTGTGCACGCCAAAGCAATTAAACTGCACCTGAAAACAGTAATGATGCACAGGTTTCCCAACAGCATAAATTTTGATACAGCAGGCCAGAGACTTGAATGCATGAGCTGTGGGAAAACGCCAAAGGGAATAGTGTGAAACAAGCCCAGACTTCACAGTAACGGCTGCTTTTGGCTGTCACTCAGGTGCCCAACCAGTCAAACTTGCACGGTTATGAAGCAAAGCAATGAAAACAAGTACAAACGTCTGCGCACACAATCACCTGTCTGTCATTTTACACATCATAAGGCCCATAACCTCAGTATGGAAAACATTAACATTGTATGTACCTATTTTGTGAGTATTGAGAGTTTTTAGATTTTTCATGGATACTTGATTACATTCATATACTTGTATTTCTGATATGTATTTGTAGTTTATAACTTATTTAATTTGTGTGTATCTGTTTAAAGACTACAGATGGAAACAGGAAGCACTGTCAGAGTGCAAACCTCCACCAAGGCAGTTCATTCTGTGCAGTATTTATATTTGAGGGAATAATGTATATATTCACTTTGTTTTCTTTGTTCTTTTTAAAAAATGATCTTTAAGAAGTTTGTAATGCTGTAAAAATGAGATAAGGGCAGCATGACTGATGTTTGTTATGCAGGAGCAGGTCACGGATAATAGGTACTGATTTGTAAATAACTGGACATGAATAACCTATTATTATATAATATTGTACTGCAGTATATTTCTAAGTAACCAGGCAGCTCATTCTCCTTCTCCTGACACTTTCTTTAAAGATAAAATACATGCTGGGGTCAACTTGAAAGAAAGGCAGATGTGAAATGTAAATGTGAGGTCAGAGGTCAAATGTGACACAATTTTTGGATGCAAACTTTAATGTGATATTTAGAATCCCCATACACGAGTATCATTTCCTAAGTGTTGCCAATAAAAAAAAAAAAGGCAGAAATATGCATAGTTTTAAAAATAAAGGACAGTTTATGAAGGTTTGACCTTATTTGACCTTGAATAAGAGGTCAGAGGTCCAAAGTAACCTGATATTTAGAATCCATCTCCATATATCATTCCCTACATGCCTGCATGGTGTCAATACAAACAGTGGCAGGAAGAACCATAGGTTTAAAAGCTCTCTATAGAATTATTATCACTTTTACCTTCTGCTCAATCTATTATCCTTGAAGGAAAGGTCAGAGGTCAAATGTGACTTGATATTTTAAATCTTTATATTGTATTATCTACATGTTGACAGTCAACACTAAGAATAATAGTTTCCAAGTTATCAGGTTTTTTGTCAATTTTTGACCAATAAATCATGACGCTGACCTTGAAGACCTCGGTGGATGTAAGTCAGATTTTAATGGATTGTTACCATGACTCCACTCTACACCCCCACAAAGTTTCATCGGAAATCATTCATTCATTTCTGACCTGTTGTGTTTACAGACAGAATGACACCCATGCACCCAAACACTACCAGTACGGTAACCTCCGTGGAAGAGGTGATAAGCTACTAGTTCATTTCATCTGCTCAAGGTATCATTCCTTATGTTAGATCAGTGTTTTTTTATGGTCCCAGACGAATAAAATAAACAAATAAAATAAAAAATTGGTGTACCATTATTTTTATTTCCATTCATTGATGAGACATCCTGTGTTGAACTTTGTCAAATATAAAAGGATAACTTACTGGTCTCCATGGAAAATGTTTTCTGACATCAGGGAAACTGTCTTTTGTTGTACTGTTTGTGATTTTTAACAGATAAACAAAAAGATAAAAGCGGCTTCATGAATCAGAATGGGTTTGTTTGTGTGTCTGATATCATCACAGCAGACCCTGAGGCAGTCGTTCAGGTACAGTCACAGTTTCAGTGGGTAATTTACGCACAGCACTGTGGGCTCCTCAGTGACTCACTCATCTTTGGCCATGTCTGACGATCACATGACACAAACAGGAACCCGAAATCTTAGAAGAGCATTTTTTGAAATCATAACTGTATTTTACAGCAGACTTTAAAATACACATGTTAGTGTGTATTATTAGGAGCCATAGAGTTAGAGTCATATTCTTTGTGTGTGTATAGGTGTGTGTGAAATAGTGTAACTATAATTAGGTCAGCTATAAACCAAACAAAATTCTGTCATCTAAGTCAGCCAAGAGGAAAACGTGGTGCTCACAAAAGTCTTTTGTTTGTTTAATGAGAAATGAATCTGTTATTTGGAGCTTAATGAAGTCTGACCTATTCATAGTAACGCTCCTAATGCCCCATAGTCTAAGGTATTTTTAAAAGAGCTGTGAATCAGTCCTCCATCTATCATCTATTCAATTGTGATGCAACAGTTCATTAGGCAATATCAACCACCAAATTACACAGAAAAAAAAACAGGTGAGGGCTGTTCCAAACGTACGGGCCGTTTGTTGCGTGTGATAGAAATAAAAAATAAACAAAAATACCCAGAGCCTCAGGATCAAAGCAAGAGCCAGCCAAGCCGCTCACTGCTACTTAAACTGAACTTTTAATTGCTCGAGTGGACATAATAAAGACAAGCAGCTGGACACCGTCCCAAAGAACAAGCCCGGTTCATGTCTAGAATGAGCCAGTAAACAAGCTGTGTTTGAGGGCATGTTTGTGTATTGTAACGCCAGCAGTATGCAACACGAAGCTTGGTGAGGGCAGCCACGTGCTCGCCAATATTTCGCAACCTCAGGGAGGGGTCTGCAAGACACGACACTGCCGTACACAAACATGGGTGTATCCTTCAGGCTGACTCTGAGCAAATTTTTAAAAAAAAAAAAAAAAAAAAAAAAGCAAAATGAAACAAAGAAGGAAGCCACACATTATGCTAAAACTGTATCTTTTTTTATTGGTTAAACAGGTTTCAAGAACGCTGCAAGCCACAGTCGGCCTGTTTTACACGTATTTTCTGCTCATTTATCAGTTTAATGACCTTTTCACAGGGCTGAGATGAGAGGAAGGCTATTTCTCAAAATCTTTAAAAAAGGGAACTGTTTTAGGTCAAAATGTCATTTTGCTGTTGTTTTGTCTATGACTAATAAATGGGGCAACAGAGAGGTGTTGCTTTGAATGCTTCTTTAATCAGGGAAGATATAGCGCTTAAGCCGTTTCGGCTGTGAAACAGGGCGTATTTTGCCATGGGGAAAGAGTCATCTCAGTTTGTCTACATCGTTTGCTGAAAACAAAAAAAAACCCAACCTTTTCTTCCTTGTGTGTCACTCTTTCCCTTCACGATTCATGCCACTTTTAATTACCCCGACTACGCTTAGTACACTAAACTATACTAGCTTCACGACACCTGTTTTGGAACTAAAAAAACTTGAACTGAATGTTGACAGAACCGACATAAAAAAAAAACATTTGAAGGGCACCTGGGATTAGGAAGCCTTAGTGTGAAGAGACAACACCCTCCCTAAACAGGTCAGACTGGTTCCCACTCCCATGACAGGTGAATGTTGAGCAAAGTATTCTGGAAAATACAAGTTGCTACATGAGTGATACCAAGAAAAGGTTGACTCAACCTGATGCACCTGGTGAAATCTTTAAATAATCACCATGTTTGCAACAGAGAAAAAAACATCATAAAGTTGGCTATTAGTCACCTGTTCATGCTATTCAGAGGACGTGTATGGTGCTGTGCGAGTCTCGAGCCACCCCTCATGATTGTGTCAGGTCTCCCACATCCTTCCCCGCAGTTCACTCCACATGCATGTTTTATCTTATCTTTTCACTTCAGCATTTCCTTGCATAATAACTACATGCAAACAATGGAGCATTTAAAATATTTTAGGTTTGACTTGAAGATTTTTTTAGTATATCTGTAGCCTTTTTTGATTGCACTGTTTAAAAAATCTTCATAGTTTTATTACTTTAACTGTAAAAGTCAGCCTCTGTCAGGAGGATGGGAGTGCATGGGTGTTTGTTCATGTGTGTCCGTATGTGGAGGGGTGAACCACAACTCAGCGAAGCTGTGCTTATTCTGATCACTGACCCCATGTGACCTCTGTTAATTAGTGGAAAGACTTTAATGACAGCGCTCACTTATTAGCCAAGAGCCCCATTGTCTACAAGAGAAAAAGACTCTTTAGAAATCTTTAGAAGTGTGAGGCATTCTCCATTTACCAAAGTATTCACCAGGACAGACGCTGAGAAAATAAAGACATAAGAGCTGTGAGTCAATATTTCTCAAAGCTGACAGGGGGCGATATCTGGTTTGATTTTCAGTTCATTTTTGGTTATTCAAAAGAGTTGAAAATCCTCATTGCACTTTATTTCAGTATCAACAAGCCATCATTAGGATGCTGGTTTAAAATGAGCTAATATAATTAGCACAAGTCTCAGCTGACATGTCAAAAAGCCCCAACGACCCTGCGCAAATGCCAGGAAAGAGGCCCGCTTTTCTGTGCTATAAGGGATTATGTGGCTGACCACCAAAAAACAAGGCCTGCCATTGTTGCCCCTTTTTTTTCCCTCCGTGGCTCTCATTCAGCGAGTGATTCAGCAGTTTTCTTCAAGGCTGTCATGTGTCACAGAAACATGCATAAATGGTATTTCTGAAATATTTTGTATCCAGTTTAAAAAAAATCGACAAAGACAAAGTAACATTGACTTGACGCAGTATATGTGCCTTGGTTTGGATGTTAAATAACACTACCTTCCAGAAAGAAAGAACTTCTTTCATTTTTAGCACCTTGCTGTAACGTCCTGAGAAGCGAGGAAAAACTACCTTTCAATTTAATGTGTTTTCCGACCACTGCAGAGGACGCGAGATCTCGGGAGTCTAAGAGTCTCCGAGTTCAGGAAAAACTTTTTTCAGCACTTAACAATTGTTTCGAGAAATATATTGATTTTCACAATTTTCCCATGTTGCACGAATTCCCTTTGTATCAGATTTTATACAAAACTTTGATGTATGCTCAAAACCAAGTGCAGTTTGAAGGTAAACATGATGCCACCTTAAGCTGACTCCACCTTCAGTCGTCTAAGCTGTATAAAGAAGGTAGAATCGGTTTCTCCCGCTCTCTTTCTCTCTCACTAAAAGTCTTAGACAGCCTTTGAGCCACAGAGATCTAATTCCACCTTCATCTCAGGAGGGTTGAGCCCACGGACACAGAAGGCCTTCTATCTCACAGCGCACTGGAAGAGAATTTTATTCAGCTCCTTCCTCATCCCTAGCACCAACTATGTACTCTGCTGGCTTGGAGATCCTCGGGATCATCCTGGCTGTGGCTGGCTGGCTGGGGGTAATGGTGGCCTGTGGCCTGCCCATGTGGAGAGTGGCTGCCTTCATCGGCCAGAACATTGTCATTTCTCAGGTTATCTGGGAAGGCTTGTGGATGAACTGTTCTGTGCAGAGCACGGGCCAGATGCACTGCAAGGTCCACGATTCCATGCTGGGGCTTCCAGTTGACCTGCAAGCAGCTCGTGCCTTGGTCATCGTCTCTATGGTTCTTTGCATTGTGGGCATCATTCTGTCAGTGGCTGGTGCCAAGTGCACCAACTGTAGCCGGGACGTGAGCAGTAAACCTCGCTTCATGGTGGCTGCTGGGGTGACGTTTGTGGTGGCTGGCCTGCTGCTTCTTGTGGCTGTGTCCTGGACAGCCCATGCCATTGTCCTGGGCTTCTATGACCCTATGCTGGAGGAGACGGGGAAGAGGGAGTTTGGAAATGCTCTGTACTTTGGTTGGGCTGCTTCCTGCCTGCTCATTCTAGGGGGAGCCTTGCTCTGCTGCTCCTGTCCACGCAGATCAGCCACAGCGCCAAGTGGTGGCGGCTCTGCACCTTCCCGCATTGACTATTCAACTGTAAAAACAATGCCAGTCAATGGATACACCAGAAGAGACTATGTATGAATGTGTAACATGACGAAATGATGAGTTGCATTTATAGATTTGTGGTTAGTACAGTAGATGCATGGTTTGGTGCTAGCTACGACATTAAGTTTGAATGACTGATGCATGTTTCATGTTTTAGTCGTGACCATTTTTTTTAAGAGTGATGTGCATCTTTTATTTCTTTTGCAAATATGAACACATTTTACTTTTTTCTTAAAAAAATGAAAGTCACATGTGTCTAGTCTATGCAAGTGATTTCTGGAAAAGCCAGTTTTCTTCTAACAAAAGAATAAAACTTTTTTTTGCTTTGTTTTTGACACTTTGTACTTAAGTTTGTTGCTATGCAGAGGAAGGGACACATGCCAGCTGCTGAGCTCAGCCATGTTTGACCAATGAGCAAATCTCTGGTGCATTCCAAAATTAGGTATTTTATTTCAGTGTAGAAGAAAGAAAGAAACAATAGATGCCTTGTGTCCGAAGAGCACCTTACGCTCCCTTTCCTTTGTAGCCTGCTCTCCATTTGCAAAGTGAAACTGAGTCAGAGATAACAGTCTCCAACTGCAGGGGGAGGTAACCTGCTCCGGGTCCCGACTCAGCCACAAAGACTCTATTGATCAGCTAGTTTGCAACTGATTACTGTGCTCTCCTGGTGGGATTCACAGACTTTAAAGTGCATGAAGGTGACTATAATGTTTAGAAATGTAAAAAAAAATTAAAAAGCACTATACAAAAAAGATTTCCTGTAATACCCACACCGTACACTTAAACAGTACAGGCACAGGGGGTCAACAAAAACATGTGATTTAAACCAAAAAAAGAAAAGCTGATGTCATTTTTTTTAGAAATCTGCGACTCACCAAAATTATTTTAAATGTTTTGCAACAGGTTTTCATTCCAACCTGCTCTAATATTCTTTTAGCAACTCAAATAGCACAACTTTGAGCATGTTAAACAATCAATAAACCAAACGAGAGCCTCTTTGCAGAGAGCTGCGCACGAATTCCATTCTGGCTTGCAAGAAATGCTTAAAGTCTGCAAGAAACAAACACAAAAACAGTTGAAAACATTTCTTGTGTTCTTAACTTTGGCTTCAGCTCTGAGGTTAATGATCTCAAGAACAGGCTTCTTAAGATACTAGAAATTCTCTATCAGTGACCACAGACCTGCTTCCAAAACGTGTCACTGAGCACGACAGTGCAGCCATGTGTTAGTAGGAGAGTGCAATAGCCCAGTCAGAAATGATGGAAAGCCTGTGACTACTCATAACCAGCTCCCATTTTGAAGAAACTGCAGATGTAAGCGAAAAAAAATGTTGCTGTTCAAGTGAGGTGTGGACAACATATGACCACATCATTTCACAGCAGAGGGAGAATGAAATATTAAGGTCCTTGGTATTCATAGTGTTATCCTTACGGGCCAAAGATTCATTCACAACTTTAAGAAGATGCGTGATGAGGAACCTCTGTAAGATCTTAGAGGTCAGAGTGTAAATTACGTGTTTTTCTCCACAGCACACTGAAACAAAAGTTAAACCACTGATGCAATAACGTTGATAAAAAGGACAAGAGCTCCACCCAACCATGAGGACGTGCACACAGACCATTTAAGCAGTTTCCAGCACAAAGGCCTTTTACCTGGCGGGTTCTTGGACTCACCACCACAAACAGGTCCATGTTCTGTGCACACTGTATGTTTACAGGAGTTTTGTGTTGTATTGCAGTTGCACACGTGGTCTCAGTTAAGAATTTCCCAGCGTGACAGATTAGCCAACTGAACAGATGCAGTGAGGCTGTTTTTAGCATTAAATATCAGCACGTTATACATCCCACAGTTTTTCTTCATCTTTTGGTTTCTGAATAGAATCACTTTAGATTCCTCCCAGAATTCCATGTGTGCTTTTCATATTAAGAAAAGTTATACAAATATTATTTTTTCTTAAAGACTTTTTAAAAATGACATTTAAAAATATATTTTTTATGAAAAAAAAAAACAATTAAGTCAGGCCTTGTCCTTTGCATGGCCTGATGAAAGTGCTTTTTCAAAACTTTGTAAATGGAATTGTGCAGGCCTTCCATCAAACGTAGGGTGATGGTTTTTGTCACATTTATTTAAGGATGCTCAGGCTTTCACATACACAGCAGGTGAGATTATGGTTCGCATTGCCTTCCACCTCAGGAGCTCTTTGACCGGGCAGTCATTGCACAGGCAAATAAGATCTTAACTGACAGCTCCCAGGTTCTGCACTCGGAGTATGTGTTGCTGAATTCAGGAAGAAGTTATAGGGTTCCTCTTTGTACCGTTATCAATTAAGCTAATCAATGAGCAAACATGAAAAGTACATATGGCTAATTGAATAGGTTTTTATAAATTGTATATTGTATTTATTATATTTATGATTTTTTCTTGTCCGTGTGAATTTTATTGTTGTCTCATTGTATTTATTGGATTTTAGTGGTGGTGTTGCTCTGTTTTACTGTGCAGTGGCACCTCTTTTCCTCTTTAAAGCAAACCAAATTTCTCCCAAGTAAATAATCTTGAATCTTGAATACAGTTACAGTCTTTGCGTAATCAGAGTACTCCCACTGGTTTCCAGAGAAGTTTCCTCCCACATCCTTTCCAGCACTTCCACTGTGCCTCTCCTTTCCTGCTTTTCAGTGTCAGTGATCGCTGTTTATACAAATAAGACATAATAAAATACTGAGATCCACAGCCCATTTGCGCAACTATTATTATTAATAATGTCTATTTTCTACAGTATTTTTCTTCAATCTGACTCATTTGCCACACACAGCTACAACGAAACTCACATTAAAGTTAATATTGTGTCTTCCACTTTCCTTCGATCGTTACCTCATCTGTTACCCTTTAACTACTGTCGACTTGAGCGATACAGACTCTGTTCACTCTCCCTTTACCAAAATAGGTGGGAGAGCTCCTGAGGCTGTGAAAGCTGAGGTGGCTGTTTTTGGCTGTTCAAATGAGGTGGGGCAGATAACAATTTGAACTCCTCTGGTCAATATCTGAGTGACTCCTTCTATCAGCTGATATAAGCAGCAATCTGCTGCTTATATCAGCAATCAGACACTCAAATCTCAATCACTCAGATCTCTTCAGACGACAGTCAGGACAGCTGACGCTTGACATTTACACTTGCACTTAGTCCAAACATGCCTTCAATAGAGATCCTTGGAGTGGCCCTGGCTGTCCTGGGATGGCTCTTAGCCATTGTGTCTTGTGTTTTGCCCACGTGGGAAGTGACAGCTTTTACTGAGAAGAGCATCGTCACTACCGAAACCAACTGGGAGGGCATTTGGATGAGCTGCGTGTTCCGGAGCACAGGTCAAATTGCCTGTGATATTTATGACTCCATGCTGGATCTAAGTGAGGACATTCAGGCTGCTCGTGCCCTCACCATCACCTCCATTGTGTTGGGAATCGTGGGACTTTCCGCAGCCATTATAGGGGCAAAGTGTACCACCTGTTTGGATGACGAGGCGGCCAAGGCTCGAATGACGATAGTCGCTGGTGTGGCTCTTATCCTAGCTTCTCTGACCCAGGCGATACCTGTGTCATGGTTTGCCCACAACATCATTAAAGACTTCTACAATACACTGGCCGTTAATGGGAGGAAGAAAGAGCTCGGTGACGCTTTGTACCTGGGCTGGGCTGCAGCTGCTTTTCTTCTCATAGGAGGGGGCATCTTCGTGTCCAGCTGGTGCCAGAAGCGTCAGAAAAAGTACGGGCCTCCGTCAAAGATATACTCTCAACCAAAGTCCGTCGCCCCCGGTGACTACAATAGGACAGGCTATGTCTGAAAAAAACATCTGCTCTTTTCTCACGTCTTTGCCATCATGGAAGAGACATTGCTTAGAAACTTTCATCTACCTGCTTTCATGAGCTCAACATGAGAGGGAAGCTCCATGTTCTGGCATGGTGTATGCCCCTTTTGTCATATCCTACAACAACAACTTTGCTTTCCATTTGGGCTTTTTTTTTCAACAGTGACACATTTAAGTGCAGATATGTTGCTGTTGGAAGCACTGAGGCTAATAACTCCATATTTATTTTCTCCTTGATTAAAAAAAAAATTTATATACTTTGTGATCCAAAACGAAAGAAAATCTGTTCATTTGTATCCATGTAAACTTTAGTGTATTGATTACTTTGATTAGAATGAGGTGTCATTGTGTTTTCTATAAAATCTGTTTCTCTGGAATGTTTTCCTGTTTTTAAAGTCCTTCTTTAAATAGACTTATTGTCATGATTTTCACTGTTGGTGATGAGTGCTGATCGTCTGATTGATAAGACTTAAAGATAATCTATTTATATATCCCGAAAAAAATCCAATGCTAAAATAACCAGAGTGTGATTACGTCTGTTTTCAGTGACTGGAAAATATTTAAATTAAAAAGCATAAAGTCATACATTCAGAAAGTTTGTATTAGCAACAAAATATAAATGAAAATAAATAATTGTGATTGTGTCAGGAAGGGCATTTTGTGTTATACTTGAGTTATTTGGTATCATGTAAAATATACCAATCAATATCAACAAAAGCATGTATGCCTTAAATTTTATTGAAACCCGCTGTTTGCCTCTACCATAAAGTTGAGAACCACTGCTCTGTTATATAGTAACTATATGCAGTAAAGCTCAATGATATATAATTCACTAAGTCTCTGCATGATGGTAGATTGGTCAGTTATAAATATGACTCCACTTTTCATACTAAAGTGAGAGTGAGCTAATTTGGAACAGCACATTAAAAAGTTGATTCTGCAAAGCGTTAAAGCTTCGTGCTGAAGTGGTGCAAAGAAGATAAACTTCATTGATCCTGCACACTCAGCCACTAGTCAGACAACTCAGTGTGTCACAGCACGTATTCACCTGCCTGTCTCCCACATGTCTGTTAGCTCTGTGATACCAAGAACCACTGCCTTGCCAGCTTCCACAAAGTCAACCATCTAAACTCCCGCTCCAAACAATGGACTCATTGTATTCACTTTCAATGGGATGGTGGGAGTGGTGGGGGGTGGTCAGCTTGGGTTACAGAGTGTTGGGTGATGGGGGCATTCCTAGGGAGACAGTCCTGGACCAAAAGAAACTCAAGGACATGCTATAGACAGACAGAGTCATAAAGACCCATTAAAGTTAGCAGAACTGCCAGGTGAAAGCCTCATAACTGTGACTCTGTGTATGAGCTTTAACTTCGACTGAGGAAGTGCCTTTGAAAATCTGCATGACTTCAAAAACTAAGCTTGCAGTCAAGTTTAAGGAGGATTATATATACACACACAAGTCCTGAAACACTGACACTTTGGAGAGGCAAGGGTTTTTGCAGAGATTAACAGGCTGTTACGAAGAACTGAGGTCAGAATTTTTTTCTATCAGGCATGTTTAAAAAAAGCAACATCTTCCCACAGAGAGAAGGCTGGTCTAAAGGTTTATAAGCCTTATAAGCAGATTGAAACTGAAACAACAGTTTTCACTCTGATATACTTTGGATATTTTATGCACTCGTTCTGAAATGGTAACATTTCATTTGAAGTTTTTTGACAAAAAAAAATTAAAATTTTCTCTAAATATTTGCATATTAAATTTAAACCACTTGTTTTCAGTTATACAGTAAGCCTAATTTTTATCTCAGAGTTGTTTTGTTGGTTCTAAAAACACATAACTACATACCCTTTTAGCTGCAAAAGGCCTCTTTGTGTTCAGGCCCATTGTGAAGCCAGTAAGCTGATAGCAGAAAAGACGTGAGTGTCCAGGTAATTCCTCCCCTTTTGGTGATGTCATCTTCATCATGTACTCCTCCCCTACAGCCTCATAAAAAGGGCACTAGTGAAGTTGAGGTGAAAGATCATCACACACAGATGCGAGGCCTGAAATGAAGTGTACCTGTAAGTGAGTCTCTTCTCAACTCTTCTCCTTTTTTCAGACTTTTTTCTGGGATCTTATCTCAGGTGTGACCTACATTCAGCAGGAGAAGGAAAAGCACTTTCAACATGTCTGTAGGGCTGGAGCTGATCGGTATTTCCCTGTGCATTTTGGGATGGATTATTGCCATTCTGGCTTGTGCCCTTCCCATGTGGAGGGTGACGGCCTTCATTGGCAGCAACATTGTGACAGCTCAGATCATCTGGGAGGGCCTGTGGATGTCTTGCGTGGTCCAGAGCACGGGACAGATGCAGTGTAAGGTGTATGACTCCATGCTCGCCCTCTCCCAAGATCTCCAAGCTGCCCGAGCCCTCACGGTCATCTCCATCCTGTTAGCAGTCCTGGCTGTGCTCATTGCCATTGTGGGGGCCAAGTGCACCAACTGCATTGAGAATGAGTCAGCCAAGGCCAAGGTGATGATTGTCTCTGGAGTCCTCTTCATTGTATCTGGTGTCATGGAGCTCATTCCCGTCTCCTGGTCTGCTAACACCATAATCAGGGATTTCTACAATCCATTACTTACCGATGCTCAGCGGAGGGAGCTGGGGGCTGCATTGTATATTGGCTGGGCAGCGGCTGCACTCCTAATTCTGGGTGGCGGGCTGCTCTGTTTCTCCTGCCCGCCACGAGAGACGAGATACAACCCTTCACGAATGGCTTATTCGACCCCACGGTCTGCAGGTGCCCCGGGTTTAGAAAGGAAGGACTATGTTTGAACAACGAAGGAAAAACTACACTGAATCCTGAACTGGCTCACTCCATCAAGGTGAAATTGTGTTTAGACAAAGAGCTCATGGAAGAAAGAGAACTGTTCAATGAAGGATGCATTTGATTTTGCCTGTAATATTAAATATCTCTTTGATGGGCTTTTTGTTTTCAAGAGACTGAGAATGCATACAAGAGACATTTGTGTGCATCTTAATCCTCCATTCTATCCTTTTTTTAAAAAATGTAAAATGACTGATTTATTGTTATTGTTACATACTTTTTATACACAACTAACTTCTTAATGTTTACAGAAGTATATATTTTTTTCACAGTCCACCACTGACACTTTCATAGTCAAGCACCCCTCTGTAGAAAATGGAAAAATTTGTTATGTTGAACAGCATGACAGAGCGATTCTGTTGTAAATACTGTAGAAAGAGTTTCAGTAGTCACCTGTACCGGCCAAGACAACTGATGATATGCATTAAAATGAGTTTCTATTGCAGGGTGGGAAGGGACGGCTGCTGAAAGACTGGAGGCAGCGGGGGTGGGGGGGTGGGGGGGTGTCACAGTGTGTACTGAGAATAAAAGAACAAGGGTTCATTAACTGAGGTAATCACACTGTATTACATACAGGTGAAGCATATGTATTTCTCAGTGGCTTTGTTTAAAATAAAAATGACTTTTTAAGATATTACCCTGTTTTATTTTCAAAAAAGTGTCTTCATCAAGAACCCAAAGTGAAGAATTTGTTCATCTTTTACTGACTCTCTTGCATGAGTCACTAAAGCAGGAACAAAGTAATGGAGCAGGTTCTATTCAGGCATCTTGGTGAGAGTAACCTTGATATTCAATCCTGAGAGCTGAGCTTCCTCCAGCTGGGAACTTTACCACATACGTGCCAAACAATTATCCACAGGATCAGCTAACGAGCAGAGGTGAGAAGTGTGAGTGCACAACTGTGGAGTCATTCCAGGCAAGTTACATGATTGTTTTTCTTGCCCCTGCACTCATTTACAGGAACACACGCTTGCTGTTGGCCAGTGGATACAAAGCCAAAGTTAGAAAATGTCTTTGTTACAGCAACTCAAAGCAAAAAAAACCAAAAAAAACCAAAACTATCTTAATAAGGTTAAATCAACTGAAATCAAAATAAATAGGTTAAAAGTATCAATTCAAATAAAAACATTATTTGTAACAAAGTCAAATATTTCAAACTTGTCAAAGCAAAAACAGAGTTTAAGAGTGCTGACCAAATGTAGTAAATCTTTAACTTCTCCTTGATCTTCTACTGTCTGCTTTTCATTTTATGTCTGAGATCAGCAAAGCAGCACTTAAAAGACCTGCCAGCTAGAATTTCCACGCCATGACAAACAGACCTTTCAATATAGTTTCAAAACACATGCAGACACACCTGAGGAAGGCAGGTATGTGAACAGGTAATGAATATCTCTCAGGAAATATGGAAGAGGTCCCATTGTTTTATATCATGTTACTCTGCTGTCTCTTACTCCTGTATCAATGTCACTTACAACAATGGACAATGAACTGCTTGGCATCTGGTCATGGTTACAGTAACTACAGGTTGGAGCTCATTAAAATTGTAACAATTGGGAGTAACCTTTTGTCTGTATTATAAACATCCAAAGAAATCCTCCTCAAATGGCTAAATACAAAAGTTTCAATGATTAATAAGGTATTCTCATTAAGTTTGTATATTTAGCAAAGCAAGTCAAAATTTAAATTAAAATAAATAAAACAATAGAAAACCTGAAACAAGCCAAGTGAGCTCTTTTCTCAGATGTGTGACAGAGCATGATGGCAGCGCACGTTTACCACTGAGCACCATTTCCTGTGTGCCGTTCCACTGACTGCTCGAGGACCCTCAGGCGTGTTTGGCCAGTGTTACCTTAATCATTGATTCACACACAGGTGAACTTTAAACCATTCAAAGATAAGGCACCTCACTTGTGGCAAATGGAAAGAAATGAAATGAAAGGAATCCTTTTTATATGAAGAAAGAGATTGTAATGCTTTGACAAAGGGGTCAAGTATGAGCTTAAAATAACATTAAATATAACAGAAAGTTTTCATTGGACTTCACTGCGCCGTCTCTAATCAAGCACATAAACCTGGATGAGTGGGGACAAGAAGAAAGGACAGTCTGTGAATGTTTCTGGTCATGCTCTGCTGACTCTAGCCAAACTGGTCACATGACCGAAACTGGGGAATGTGAAGGACAGAGAGGCTGTCTGAAGTCAGCAAAGGAAAACGGCCCCCTCCCCTGATAGTACCACAGGCACATTGTGTCCACTCTCTGCAAACAGAAACTCACAGAGGCTTGTACCTCTGGCAGCAAGAAATGCAAATCCAAACCTGAGCCACATATAAATGATAAAACAATGATAATAAAAATCAAAGTTAGTGAGCCAAGGTAACATTTTCTATTCTGGAACAGGCTAATGAAAGAATTTGATTGTTGAGCCACAGACCTCTGAAGAAATGTTACCAAGCGGCAAAGCATTCTGGGAACTTAAGCATTAATCAGTGAACAGCAAAAGTCTGAGGACCTACTGTGCAACTTTTTCTGGAAGAAATTTAAAATTTTCAGGTGTTTGCAATAACAAAATCACACATGGATCATTTAAAAGCTCAATAAAACTAAAATTACAGGAGTTTCTCCAAATTCAACATAAAATACTTTTTTGACTGACTTCAAATTATTCACGTCCTTAATGGTATCACTCATGGGATCACACATTTACAGGTCAGGTGTTTTAAAAAATGTTTTGCCAACATTTATAACTTCTGTGTAAACAAAGTGCTGGCACATTTATTTTTACATTTGAACATATATTAGCAATTCGGCTAAAACAGGAAAGTTGTCCAAAAAGTTAAGAGATCATTACTTTGCACAAACAAAAATGGGAATGCAAAAAATAGCTAATCCACTAAATGTTTCCAGAATTGGAATTTAAATCAGAGGCTACACTGGACAGAAAGAGGACGTTATCAGAGGCAGGTGACTAAAATCCCATGGGTGACTGCAAAAAATAAACAGCAGGACCTGGTGTTAGAAATCGTTCATGTCAGCACAAAACATGGGATCCATGCTCCAAGACATGGCCCTTTACTGACCAAAACATACAAGTATTTAGTTAAATTTGGAGGAAAAATCCTTCCAATATCAGTTTAACAAAGATATTTAAACCAACCTTGTGTGATATGATTATTACAACAAGCTGAATTACAGTGAGGCATGCCAATAAAACTAACGTGCAATATGGGGTTTTAATAACTTTGTGTCCAAATATAATACACACTTATGCGGCAAAGCTACATGCTAATATATATCTGTGCCAAGCCTAAAACCTTAATTGTCTTGCAGAGTCATGATTATGCTGTGTGGAGTGTTTATTTGTAGACCCAAAGGCAAAATGCAGGAGACTTGAAGTCCAAACATAAAGCAAGGATTCAATGCTGATAAGTCCCCAAAGTCCAAAAGTCACAAGAAGCAAACAGGGAACCCAAAAATATCAGAAACCACTAAAAGTGCACGCAGAGAACACAGAGCGAGGGCGCACACAGTTACAAGGATGATTCAACAAAGGAACACAGAGACAATATGTACACTGGAGGTAATGAGCGACATGGAAACAGGTGGGGATCACAGCTACAGACAGAAAACATAAAGAGATGGGGGGGGGAGGTTAAAGTCAACACAGAAACAAGACTGGAACAGAATGGGACAAAGGGGAACTAACCAAATACATCCAGAAAGTCATGGTAACTTAAAAGAATGCTCTAATAACAAGACTGGAAAATAAACCATAAAGAAACTATACAAATAAGACAACAAAGGCCTGGAAGCACAACTTTATTAATAGTAAACTAAATACTGACCAATATTCCAAAAGAAACAAAAAGATATGAAACATTCTCAAAACCAAAAATCATAATGAATACAAACTCTCAAACCTCTGGATCCAAAACCCGGGGACCATGACATGCAGTGTGTGGTTTGGGGGCTGGGTTGGCTCTATCCTAGGGTAGTGGCTGGCCCTGGGGGGGCATCCATTCACCCGCACATCACACATTGCACATTGGAGGGTGGGATATGTGTGCCGTTGTGTGTGTCTGTATGTGTGATGTGTGTGTGTGTGTGTGTGTGTGGTGGTGGTGGGGGGGGGGGGC
>JAVDPK010001173.1:0-15075 GCA_034780415.1 Cichlasoma orientale
ACTTCAGAGTAGAATGGGAGGCAGAGCCTTCAGCTTTCAGGCCCCTCTTCTGTGGAACCAGCTCCCAGCTTTGATTTAGGAGACAGACACCCTCTCTATTTTTAAGATTAGGCTTAAAACTTTCCTTTTTTATCAACCTCATAGTTAGGGCTGGATCAGGTGACCCTGAACCCTCATTCGATTATGCTGCTATAGGCCTAGGCTGCTGGGGGGGTTCCCATAACAGCCCAGTAATAATAAATGCATGAATTAGCCTTTTCAGCATCACGCTGATACAGGATGTTTCTAATATTAGAAATATACATATTTGCTTAATATGTGCATTAAAGGACATATCCTGGTCCAAAATGACTCCTTCTGGTAGTGCAGTGGCCTCAGTTCTGACTAGCTTCCCTCTCTTTATAAACATTCCAGGATTCATGTGTGAGACTTTCATATAAATGAGCACTCAAAATGCTTATACAACACTTATGAATTCACACATTCACACACATTCACATTCAAGTGCTTTCCATCCAACATTTGCAGACACATTTATACTCCAATTAATACATCAGCAGCAACTGGGGGTTCAATATCTTGCCCACAGATACTTTGGTATGCAGACTGGAGCAGTCAGGGATCCCAATTAGAAGATGACCTGCTATACCTCCTGAGTCACAGCTAACCCCTAATGTAGTCAATCCAGGTGGTGTACCGCTTGATCAGTCTGGTCTTACAGTCTTGTGACTGCTCTTTCTATCAGTAGCTGGTGTTTTGCTTCTCTGGTACTTCTGCCAATTCCTTTCTGGGTCCTGCTCATGTATTGTGCCATGAGCCTGTTCATCTTAGCCGCTGTGATGCCTGAGAGGCGTTATCGGATGGCTGCTCTGGGATTCAAACCTCCGACCTATTGTTCCAAAGATAGTAGTGTTGTAACTAAACTATCAAGCTGCTATCAATGTGATCAAGTATAACCTAAATGCCTAATTGTTGGTCCCCCTTTTGCTGCAGGAAAGCGCTGACCCATCGAGGCATTGACTCGTTGACTCCTCCTCCACCAGTAAAGGTGTGCAGTGGTATCTGGTACCAAGATGCTTGCAATAGATCCTTTAAGTCCTATAAGGGGGGAGGCGTACTTGGTTTTCTAGCATATCCTGCAGATGCTTGATTAGACTGAGATCTGTGGAATACTGTGTGCATTATATATAAAATAGCTGAGATGAAGAGTTGGACAACACCAGGTCCTGACATGATTCACACCTAAGGTGAACAGGCATATGGCGCAATACATGAGCGGGCCCCAGAAAGGAATTGGCAGAGATACCAGGGGAGGAAAACACCAGATACTGGTAGATAAAGCAGTTACTCGAGACTAGACTGAACAACCTGTGCGCCGCCTGGATTGATTACATGAATGCCTATGACTCGATGCCTCATACATGGATCCTGGAATGCCTAGAACTGTACAAGATCAACAGGACTCTAGGAGCCTTCATCAAGAACTCACTGGGAATGTGGAAAACAACACTAGAGGTCAACTTCCTGCAGATTGAAGAAGTGGCTGACATAGAAAAATCCTCTCATTGGCTGGACAAAGCTGGATTAGCAAACAGCACAGAGGCACTAATTATGGCAGCACAGGAACAAGCTGTGAGCACAAGATCGATAGAGGCTGGGGTCTAACACACCAGGCAAGACCCCAGGTGCAGGCTGTGCAGAGATGCCCCTGATACAATCCAGCACAGGGTGCAGGGTGCAAGATGCTAGCAGGCAGGGCAAACATGGAACGCCATAAAAAAGTGGCTGGCATAGTATACAGGAACATCTGTGCCAAATATGACCTGGAAGTCCCGAGTTCAAAATGGGACATGCCCCCAAGGGTGGTTGAGAATATATAATAGTGGTAGACAAACAAAGGAAGAAGGCCGTAGTGATAGACGTTGCAATACCAAGTGATGGTAGAAGGAAAAAACACAAGGAGCTAGAAATGATGTGGAAGGTGAAGGGAACAGCGATCCCCGTGATAATCGGAACACTAGGGGCAGTGACCCTGAAACTGGGAGAATGGCTTCAGCAGATTCCAGGAACGACATCCGAGATCTCTGTCCAGAAGAGCGCAGTCCTAGAACAGTGAAACAGTGGTCCCCAACTTTTGTTGAGCCACAGATTGGTTTAGTGTTAGAAAATATTTCCACGGACCGGCCTTTAGGGTGTGGCGAATAAATAAATCAAAATAAATGACACGACCGTAATCAAAAGTGTGATACTTTGTAAGTATAAGAATCCACTGTGTATTTGTATGCAACTCTATCAGCGGCGTTCTCGCAACAGCGGCGTTCTTCCACAGCATGAATAACATCCTCTCTGCCCACAATGCTCTCTGGTCGCCATGGTAAAGTTTAAACATCCCTTCAAAATAAGATACACCACAAAAACAAATACAGTAGAAATGGCATCAGTAGGATTTAAGTGGCCTCTGGAATTTAATCTGACTTGTAAAACATCCACAGGATAAAATATGATTCTTCAAAATATCCTGCAGTTTGGGGTCTAATATCAAATTTTGCTGCAATTGCTTCTGCTTCATCTCTGGACTTGTTTCTGAAAATTTTATAATTTCATATTTTTGCTCATGAGTGCGAGCTTGTAGCTTACACTTGAAATGAACTGATATAGACACGAAAGAGATCTCCAGGCTTTGTTAGTGTGTGTAGTTGTGCATGAACGAGTCAATGCATGGAAGTGGGTGGACGGAGCTGAGGAGGGCTTTAGCGTTAAACTCATCCAGCTCATGTTATCACATTTAATTGGAAATACATTACAATGGGACCAGATTTTTCATCCTAGGTAGGTGAATATCCGACTGATTTAGGTGTCGATTCGACTTCGACTTAGGCGATTTTTACTGTATAAAGTGCATGCTGGGAAGGCTGAGGTCTTTTGGAGTGCAGGGGGTGCTCCTGAAGACCTTTTATGACACTGTAGTAGCATCAGCCATCTTCTATGGAGCAGTATGTTGTAGCAGCAGCTTATCTACAGCTGAGATGAAGCGGATAGACAAGCTCATCAGGAAGGCCAGCTGTGTACTAGGATGTCCTCTCGACTCAGTGCAGGTGGTGGGAGACAGAAGGACTCTGACCAAAATAACATCATTGATGGACAGGGTCTCCCACCCCATGCATGAAGCTGCTGCTGAGCTGGAGAGCTCCTTCAGTGACAGACTGCTGCATCCTAAATGCACAAAGGAGCCACAGGTCCTTCCTCCCAGCAGCTGTAAGACTGTATAACCATCACTGCTCCCAACAAATCCATAACAACATGCACATTGTGTAATATATAATATGTTGTAAATAGTCTGGCCATCATGTACATTGTATATATTAGTAGTAGTAGTAGTAGTATTGTTATTATTATTATTGTTAATCTTGTTTTGTTTATATATATATATATATTTTTTTTTTTTTTTTTACCCTTATATGTGTATTTTTAATATACATATAAGGGTTCATTGATTTTCTGATTTTCTTGCCTGTTTTTTTATGGGAGCTGTCTTTCAATTTTTTAAAAACGTATACACTGACAGCACCTTGATGCTTCACTTTGGCTGTGAGACACTTTGGCTGTGGTTGCAAAGAGGCTTGGCATTTCCCAGAACCACTACTGTAATATTCAACTGCTCTCAGTTTGTTGTCTAAATAAAAAAAGCATTACAGCCTAAGCCAGTCAGGCAGACAGTGTTAAAAGCATATTGCCTTTTCATAAAACTGAGGACTGGGATTGAGAGGAGACCTCAGAGGTGTTTCTGGGTACTTAGCTGTTCAGAAGAGACAAAATGAGCTTTTCATTCCAACTTTGGCACAGTTTCTATCAACGTGGGTCTAAAAAGAGGCAGTATAGAGGTTCAGCTTTTATGTGTGCTTTTCCCAAGCACATCCAAAATAAAAGTCCCACAGTGCTTTTGTTGCCGATGGTTGCACAACTTCAGCAGGGACGACTAGTGTTTTTTCATGTAGTGACAGCAAGAACTTTTAACTCCTAGATGGCACAGATAGTGCAGAGCTGGTTTCCTCAGAGATAATCGCGTTCTTTCATGGCTCTTCACAAATCGTAGTCAACATGAACCAAAACAAACCATTAAGTGCTACCACATTTCAACTTTATCAGCGTTTCATATCATTGCTTTACATGATTTTCACTAGACAAATCATATTTGTTTCCCCCTCATTTAAACATTGGAGTAACACTTTCCAAGTTGATGGAATAACAGTAGGTGCAAATGAAGCAGATACCTATCCCATAGGCATCTTTAGTTTAGTGAAAGACATTATAAACTAAAGTTTTCTGAAAAAATACTTTATGTCCACACGTGAGGAATTTTTTGCTGGTCTGCTAGAATAAAGCACTGAATGTATGGAATGAATTTCAATGAATTAGAGGAATGCTTTTTAGAGGAACAATTACTTTGGATGGTTCGAGGCTCTCAACAACACACCTGCAGAGAAGACCACCGCACACCCTAAGGAACGGGTGCTGGGTCTGGACCCAGCTAAATCCAGGAAAAGCTGCCGGCCCTGACCAGATGCTGTACCAGGCTGTGCACTCAAAGGGTGTGCAGAACAACTGACGCATGTCCTAACAGACATATCTGTGTCAAGCTTTGGTTCCATCCCGCTACAAAGCCTCAGCCGTCCTCCTGTTCCAAAAAATTTCACAGTTGACACCCTGAATGACTATCGCCCTGTTGCACTTCAATAATAATGAAATGCTTACACTTCCCTGAGGAACTGGATACTGGGCTTTTTAGCACACAGGCCTCAGTTTGTTTGAGGAGGAACCAACAGGTCAAAATTCATCACACTGAGCACAGGCTCTCCACAAGGATGTGTTCTCAGCCCCCTACATCACACCCTTATGACCCACGACTGTTGGGCAAAGTACAGCAAAAATCACATTATAAATTATGCAGCTGACACAACAGTGGTGGATCTCATCCAGGATGACGAAGAGCAACACTACAGGGAAGAGGTGAAGCTTTTTGTGGACTGGTGCAGAAAAAAACAATGTGATCCTGAACGTCAAGAAAACCAAGGAACTGGTTATTGACTTCAAGGAAAAACAGCCCGTGCACACCCCAATCCACACTGGGGACACCACTGTGGAGATTGTCCCACACAGGAAGTTCCCGGGGGTTCACGTGGCTAACAATATCACCTGGTCCTTGCACATCGCCTCCACTGTCAAAAAGGCTCACCTCTACAGAGGTGCCACTGGCAGTGTGCTAACCAGCAGTATCTCACTGAGGTATGAGAGCAGCAGCACCTCTGACAGAAAGGCACTGAGGAGAGTGGTGAAGACTGCAGAGAGGATCATTGGGGTCATGCTGCCACCCCTTGGAGATCTGCCAAAACAACGCTGCCTGTCAAGAGCAACCATAATCACCAAGGAGCCCACCTACTCCTCTCATGGACTGTTTTTTCTCCTACCATTGAACTGTTGAACACTACAAAATCTTAAGACAATGTATTATACAATGTCTACTACTTACTGTATAATATTTGTATACAACTGCAGTGGAATACAGTGCAGTCTACACTGAAATATGGTGCCATCTACAGTGCAACCTACAGTGTAATATAGTACAATATAGATCATATGTTGCTATTTATTTACTTGGTGTTTTTATTTATTGAGTGTGTTTTTTTTTTCACTGTGAACCTGATGCAACGTAATTTCATTCAGCACCGCATCTCGTGGTGTCAGAATCACAATAACGTGAATCTGAATCTGAGTTTTTTTGTAAGCTTTAATGAAAAATATAAAACAAAAACAATTTCATCTGACAGCCCAGTCAGTTTTTTCTTAGATGTACTGATTTTTTCTGGTCAATCCTTGCACAGTTAATCTCTTCCTGTTTTGGATCAAAGTTTTTTTGAGCTGTTCTATTAGCTTCTTAAAACAACAGGAATTTGTTTGAGGGTTTTTTTTCTTTCCCTTTACAGTTACGGTCAGCATGGCCATGAATGTCATGTACTTAGAGGACTTTCATGATTTATTTAAACTGTTATTGTTTCAGGCTGGAATCATTGTACAGCATAAATATTTAACGGCTTTAATAAAAAATGATTTGGCTCCTCAAGTTTGAATTTATTTAAAATGTTCTCTAATCCACACAAGGGTCAAAGGGTCAGGAGCCTGGAATGTATTTTCTGCATCCATGAGTCTGCTCGGGTCTGATTAGATGAGTGCTGTCAAACAAATCCTTGTTATGCTGGCAAAAAGAAACTACCAGTTGTAGTCAAGTCATGATTACTAAATAAAAGTTTATAGGTCACATTAAAAAACATTGTAGAACCTTCAGCACCATTTCATAATTAAGGGAATTACACACACACATAAATAAATAAATACATTATTTATATATATATATATATATATATGGTACCAGACAAACGTTTGGAGACACTAACCCACTCATATATGGGTGTGTGTCCAAACCTTTGACTAGTACTGTATATATAATAATAGTATATACATATATATGTAAATAAATTCCCCACTCGCCCTGTAGGCAGTCTTTTGTCCTCTAAACTCGGGTCCTCTACCAGAGACCTGGGAGCTTGAGGGTCCTGCGCAGTATCTTAGCTGTTCCCAGGACTGCGCTCTTCTGCACAGAGATCTCAGATGTTGTTCCAGGAATCTGCTGGAGCCATTCTCCCAGTTTGGGGCTCACTGCCCCGAGTGTTCCGATTACCACGAGGACCACTGTTACCTTCATCTTCCACGTCTTCCCTAGGTCTTCTCTCAGCCCTTGCTATTTCTTGACGTTCTCCTGTTCCTTCTTCTTGATGTTACTGTCACTTGATATTGCTACATCACTATGGCTTCTTTCTCTGCTTGTCCACCACTACGATGTCCGGTTGGTTAGCCATCAAAAGTTTGTCTGTCTGTATCTGGATGTTTCACAGGATCTTAGCTCGGTCATTCTCAACCACCCTTGGAGGCATGTCCATTTTGACCTCGTGACTTTCCAGGCCATCCTTGGCACAGATGCTCCTGTATACTATGCCAGTCACTTGGTTATGAAGTTCCATGTATGCCCTGCCTGCTAGTACCTTGCACCCTGCTGTTAGCTTTTCTTTCTGGCTTGTCATTTGGCGGCGCTTTTCCTGATCCGGAGCACATTGGTGTTTTGCTGTATCTGTGTATCTCGATTAATTGAGATAACAACATATTTCACAGTATAATCTTCACATGCTTCATCCTACCCACACTCTGCTAAATTCCAGGTCGCAGGGGCAGCAGCCTAAGCAGACAAGCCCTGACCTCTCTCTCCCCAGCCACCTCCTCCAGCTCATCCGGGGGGACCCCAAGGCGTTCCCAGGCCAGCCAAGTGATATAATCTCTCCAGCGTGTCCCAGGTCTGTCCAGGGGCCTCCTCCCGGTAGGACATGCCCATAACACCTCACCAAAGAGGCGCCCAGAAGCATCCTCATCAGATGCCTGAACCACCTCAACTGGCTCCTCTCAATGCGGAGGAGCAGCTCTACTCTGAGCACCTCCTGAATGGCTGCACTCCTCACCCTATCTCTACAAGAGAGGCCATTCACCCTTCAGAGGAAGGTGATTTCTGCTGTTTGTATCCATGAATTATACGCCTAGAAATTCTGTCCATAAAATTATTAACAGAATCTGTAACAAAGGCCAACCCTTGGGAAGTCCAACACCCACAGGAAACGAGTCCAGCTTATGGCTGGCAATATGGACCATCTGACACCCCATATTCACACAGCATCCCATACAGGACACCCCGAGGGACAAATCGAAGGCTTTCTCCAAGTCCACAAACCACATGTAGGTTGTTTGGGATACTCGCATGCACAATCCAATATCCTTGAAAGGATAAAGAGCTGATCCAACATTCTGTGACCAGGATGAAAATTGCATTGTTCCTCTTGAATCTGAGGATCAACTAACAGACGGACCCTTCTTTCCAGCACCCTGGCATAGACCTTACGGGGGAGGCTGAGGATCGTGATCTCCCGATAGTTGTAAGACACCCAATGAGGGTGGCTGTGGCTCAGGAGGTAGAGGAGGTCACCTACTAATTGAAAGGTCTGCGGTTTGATTCCTGGCTGCTCCAGGCTACACGCCAAAGTATTCTTGGGAAAGATTCTGAACCCTGAGTTGCTCTCCGACGGAAGCGTTGGAGTATGAATGTGTGTGAATGTTAGACAGTAAGTGCTTGTATGAATGAGGGTGAATGCAAATGTGTTGTATAAGCGCTTTGAGTGCTCAGTTAAAGTAGAAAAGAGCTATATCAGAACTAGTCCATTTACCATTACCCTCTGGTCCCCCTTCTTAAAGATGGGGACCACTACCCCAATATGCTAATTCAGTGCCAGATCTCAACGTAACATTGCAGAGGCATGTCAACTAAGACAGCTCTCACTCCAGCTTGAAAGTCAAAGAATAAAAATGAGTTTTAAGGCATACTTTAAAACCATGCAGCACGGAGGCTGACCTAACATGAGGGACAGCTCATTACATAGTTTAGGGGCTATAGCTGAAAAGCTTGATCACCCCTGTTCTTAAGTTTAGTTTTAAGAACACTGAGGAGTAGCTGATCAGCAGATCTCAGTGACCTAGAGGCAACTGTTGTTGTGGGCCATTCAATCCCTGTACAACCACAGCGAGAGCTTGGTCCATATTTACGACAATAAGTCTGACTCGTTTCCTGTGGGTCTTGGACTTCACCGGGGCTGCCTTTTGTCACCAATTCTGTTCATAATTTTAATGGACAGAATTTCTAGACATAGCCAAGTGACAGAAGGCTTCCACCTTGGTGGCCTCACAATCTCATCTCTGCTCTTTGCGGACTTCAGCTCGCAGTGGAATGGTTCCCAGCCGAGTGTGAAGCGGCTGGCATAAGAATCAGCACCTCTAAGTTTGAGGCCAGAAAAGAGTGGCATGCCCACTCTAGCTCAAGAACAAGTTGCTGCCCCAGGTGGAGGAGTTCAAGTATCTTGGGGTCTTATTCACGAGTGATGGGAGAAGGGAGCGGGAGATCAACAGACAGATCAGGGCTGCGTCTGCAGTGATGCGAAGCGAAGCTGTCGATTTACTGGTTGACATCCCTACCCTCACCTATGGTCATGAGCTTTGGGTAGTCACCGAAAGAATAAGATTGCGAATACAAGCAGCAGAAATTAGTTTCCTCTGAAGGGTGGCTGGCCTCTCCCTTAGAGATAGGTTGAGGAGAAGAGCCATTCGGGAGGGGCTCAAAATAGAGGCACTGCTCCTCCACATGGAAAGGAGCCAGTTGAGGTGGTTTGGGCATCTGACTAGGATGCCTCCTGGGCGCCTCTTGGGTGAGGTGTTACGGGCATGTCCTACTGGGAGGAGGCCCCTGGACAGACCTGGGACACGCTGGAGAGATTATATCTCTCGGCTGGCCTGGGAACGCCTTGCGGTCCCCCCGGATGAGCTGGTGGAGGTGGCTGGGGAGAGGGAGGTCTGAGCTTCTCTGCTTAGGCTGCTGCCCCCGCGACCTGACCCTGGATAAGTGAAAGATGGATGGATGGATGGAAGAATTCAAGTTTCAAAGTCATACACACAACTTTGTGTTGCAACATGCGAAGATGACATGAAAGTGCCACGCAAACAATGATAATGACTATTACACAGCATTAATTGGAACATGGGTTTTTGAGTAAAGGGAAGAGCATCATTATTCCAGGAGTATAGTCTTCTCTGATTGGTGGTGCCTGAGATGAGATAAATTAGTCATCTAAATTTATGCAGCGCCATGCACTTATTTGTCACGAATAAAATGAATACCCATTATTATCAGTCAGTTTAGGTATGTGGTTTAGGTATTTTAACCATTTTTTTCTATTGGCATCTGTTAGGGTTTCTGTTCTATGGTATTCCTGTAGTACTTCACCACCAGCGTTGCCTCTTAGGACTGCTTCAATGAACTGACAAAAACCGAACAGCTTTGCTAGAGACGCAGAATGAAAAAATGTTAAAGTGTTAAGAAGCTCATGAGAATCAAGCTTTGTTACAAACCTGCTTATCAGACACTGCTTCTGGTTCATCCTCAGTTCCTTGTTTCTTGCTAGGAACCTCGTCTACGATTACAATTGATGCAATTGAGCCAAGCTGGAGTCAGACATCTCAGAAGCAGAAGCCAAGGAGCAATCAGTAAATTCTAAAGGAATTTTAAAATATATATATTATTTTATTGTGAAGGGTGAAGAGTGTTTGATTGTACCTGACTTTATATCTCTTGCCATTATTTGAGAAAACTGTCAGCACCTTGCAGCACGTCGCCTTGTCCAAGAAGATCACTGAATATTTCTGCATCAACTTCTGTTTCTGTTGCAAAAATGGAGAGATACAGAAATGCATTTGTACCTACAGCCATCAGGATTTTCAATCTTCAAATAGCAGATAAGTCATGTCACACATGAATTTCACTCTGGGATCAATAAAGTTATTTTTATTCTTCCTGTTATTATACACTTTCTCTTTCTAGTCCCTGTCAGTACCCTTGCTGCAGCATTTTGGTGAAGGTTTTTCAGGGAGCTTTTAGGGCAACCTGATAGTAATGAATTACAATAGTCCAGCCTAGAAGCCTCTGTGTGAAACTTTCTTCAGTGGCGTAAAACAGACGTGAACTTTAAACTTTACACTTTTCCGTGTTCCTGAGCACGAATCCCGCATCTTCCCTTGCTGTCACATATTGTTGGCCAGTTGTACGTATTGTCCAAGCGGACATCCTGATTTAAAATGAGAGCTGTGGGTCTTCTTCCTCTTCTCCTCATTCTTTTGAGATAGATAGCCCACGACAGGGTTGCCCTCTCTTCTCACTTACTTTTTTGGATTCACACAGATTTTGTGCAGTTTGGAATTTGAATGCACACAAGTGCATGCGGTCACTTTTTGTCATCCCATTTTCAGTTCAGTCCTGTCTGTAGAGCAGTTAGTATGTCACCACTGCCATGTCTAGCAAATGAAAGACAAGGTGGTGATACCATATGTTTTGAGGCTTAGGGTGGGGTTAGGGAGTTAGGATTAGGGTTACGTTACCTTACCTAAGGTACTCTGACCTTAACCCTAACCCTGTAAGTACCCCTCATTGCACTACTTTGCCCTGAGACACCAAAATGAAAAACTGCATTTCTGGGCAAAAAGCAAAAAACAAAAACCCTTCAAGTTAAAAACGCATGTTTATTTACACTTTGTCATTTTAAATATGATTTCCAGGGCAAATAGTCTTACCTTCTTCTCACACCATGTGCTCCTGTTACCATGTGTCAGAAAAAGACGTCCTTCAAATCATGCAAGATAGTGACTCCCACATCTTATTGGACTGAAATTAGATGCTTTTTAAAACACTAATTGGTTGGCATCATTTGAGTTCACATGTGCTGGGCATGGGGCTTTAAAATCTTTCTGTTGCCCAAGGGCAGCGCTGTGCTGCAGAGGGTTAATGGAAACCTAAAGCACTGGCCCTGACAGGCTTGCTTCAAGGTTGGCAAAGACACACTGAGAGAAAGAAGTTAGCATGAATAGAAAGGATCTGAACCACTGCCAGGTTTTGAGAACCTGCTGCTTAACAAGCCAACAGGAGAGAGGGACTCAGTTGTCTGTACTATTAAGACAGCACAACACTATTTTCTGTGTTCTCTGTGTAGATGTCAACTTGTTCCAAACTCTTTTATTTCTCCTTTACAGCTAGTTCAATAAATTTCTTCTGGTCACTGGCCTGCATACAGATATTCAGGACATTGCAGAAGCTTTTCTCGCTGGAACTTTGTGGCTCTGAATGCAAATTTGCACAGACATTAGAAAACAGATCTCCCCCAATCAAGACTCCTACAAATTCACTGAAATGTGGACGTTATAACATTAATATGCAATGAAATTCCTACATCATATAACACTGGGTATCTCTAACATGGTTTAAAGACAAAATGCAGTTGAAGATATTTTTTCAAAATATTTCAAATTTGTATTGGAGTGTTAACCATCCATCCATCCATCCATCCATCCATCCATCCATCCACCCATCCATCCATCCATCCATCCATCCATCCATCCATCCATCCATCCATCCATCAGTAGGCTAAGCACAGAATTCCAGACATCCTTCTCCCCAGCAAAACTTGCAATGCAATTCAATGCAATTCAATTTATATAGTGCCAAATCACAACAGTCATGTCAAGATGTTTTATACTGTAAGATAGAGAGCCTACAATAATTACAGTGAAAACCCAACAGAACTTTCCTGTTCCTCCTCGGGGATCCTAAGGCATTCCAAGGCCAAATGAGACTTAATCTCGCCCAGTGATAGTCGATCTACCCTGGGATGTACTCCAAGTTGGGCATGCCCGGAAAACTTCCAAAGGATGGTGCACAGAAGACATCCTAAGCAGATGCCTGAACCCCTTCAACTGGCTTATTTTGACATGAAGAAGCAGAGGTTCTCTCTGACCTCCCTCCCTCCGAGCTTCTCACTCTAAGGATGAGCACAGGCACCCTAAGGAAGAAATGCATCTTGGTTCCTTGTATTTGCAATCTTTGTTAATATTACGCAGCTCTCATAACCATAGATGAGTTAATATCATCATAATATTAAAAATGTTTCTTTCGGGTGTTTTTTTTTTTTTTGTATTTTTAAAATTGTTTCTGAGTTTGGCCTTTTTGTGAAGTGGACCTTTTCATCCATCCATTCTCTTCTTCTTATCCTTTTCAGGGTCACAGGGGCCTGTCCCAGCTGACACAGGGCAAGAGGCAGGGTACACCCTGTACGGGTCACGAGCCAGTCATAGGGCCAACACAGAGAGACAGACAACCATTCACACCTCTGAGCAATTTAGAGTGATCAATTAACCCAACCTCAGTAACTGCATGTCTCTGGGAGGAAACCCACACAGACACAGGGAGAACATGCAAACTCCACATGGAGAGGCCGGGACGGAGGTGGAATTGAACCCAGACCTTCTAGATGTCATTCTAGCTGTGAGGCAGCAGTGCGAACCACCACGCCGCCGTGCTGTATGGACCTTCTTTTTTAATTATTTTTTTAAAATAAACACATTCCTTAAAAATAAACAAAAAAACAAAACAGCAGAACAAAACCCAAATGGACCAACCCATCCAGTAGCAACTCTAGAAGTTGTTGAGGTCTAAGGCAAAAATTCCCATGAGAGCCCAGAGGGAGATTAATATGTCTGACATAGCTCAACTGCCATTTGTATCTCTCTGTTTTACAAAGGAAAGAGAGGAGTCTTCCAGTACTGATGTATTTTTTTTTTTTTTTTGCATTTCTTCACACCCCTCCCCCCTCCCAGCATGTCCAGTCTGGCTCCAATTACAGAGCCAGCTTCCATCCAATCAGGTGGGAAGAGAGAGAAACATGATTGAAGTCTCCTGAAATTATGAAAAGTGCCTCTGGATGTTTAGTGTGTATCCTAGCAATAGTTTCATGGAGAACTTCACATTTTATATAAACTTCCAGTTTACCTCTGTACCCTCCTGTGTCCTAGTACCAATAGTTACCAGCTACACTCTTCAAAAAGGTTGCCTTTTGATGTGCCTACAGTTAGGACAGATCTGGGGAAAACAGCTTTTTCTTACTATGCACCTTGAAAGTGGAATAATTTACTGAAGCCCTAAATTTAAATATGCCTCCATCTATTGGTGAATTTAAATGCATAATACAGTGAAGGAGACTTGTGTATGTTTCTCTTGAGAAGCCATGTTTTAATGTTTTATATCATGGCTATTTTAAATTGTGTATTGTTCTGATTTATATTTCATGTTGTATTTATAGTATTTTTAGATATTTTTGAGTTTATATGGCTGCGATTTTGGCCGGGTGTCCCTTGTAAAAGAGATTGCGATCTCTATGAGATTTCCTGGTAAAATAAAGGTAATAATAATAATGGAACTTCAACTGTTGCCTTGGGAATGTACACAAGTATTGTTATGATATGGTCACATACCAGTTGCCAATAATTCAATGTTATTGAATTTCCTTCTCCTTCACAGTGATGTGTGCACGATTACACCATCTCTGGTTCACAAACAAAGCCAGACCCCCACCTTTTTTCTTGCCACTAACTTTAGTTGCACACTTTTCAGAATTTATTCTAGAATTTATTAGAATGTTTTGATTTTAAACAGCATGACACGGGGCCCACTCATGCAAAAGGTCACACGCTTAATCTGATATTTTCCAGAGGCCTCGATGTCACAGTCACAAATGTGCTGGATAGAACTGTCTCTGTATACTTTCAAAAGTATTTTGTCCATCTATCAAAACAAATACCAATTAATTTATCAATAAGCATTATGTCAGTGCTAGCACAGCTGATACAATCATTAGTGAATTTTCAAGGTGGGGGCAGCAGAGCAAGAGGGGGCAGAGAGTTCATCTTCCGGACAGCCTGGTTGAAGAAGCTGTTGCTCAGTGGAGGAGGCCCGGAGGCTCCTGAACCTCCTCCCTGATGGAAGGAGACTGAAGAGGCTGTGTGAGGGGCGGGTGGGGTCGCCCACAATGCTGGCTGCTCTGTGGGCAAGGTGGGTGTTGTATATGTTTATGAGGGAGGGTTAGTGGGGTGGCCATGATCTTTCCAGCAGCCTTCGTGTTGCAGGGTCTTCCGTTCGGAGGCTGTGCAGCTTCTGAACCACACAGATGATGCAGCTGGTTAGGACACTCTCAGCAGCGTCCCTGTAAAAAGTGACGTGATGGGTGCTGGAGCTCCCACTGGCCTCAGTTTGCAGAGGAAGTAGAGGCGTTATTGGTTATTGCTGGTGGTCCAGGAGAGATCAACTGAGATGTGCACACCCAGAAATTTGGTGCTACTCACCCTTGCTACTGTAGAGCCATTGATGTTAGAAGGTGTGTGAGTGAGTTCTGAAAATCCACACAAACACAATGTACTTGTACCCCTTGTCCTCCCCCTCCTTGGCCCAACAGTTAGTTAGGAAGAGGAGATCCTCCCACAGTTAGATGTTCCTGCATAAAGAGAAGTTAACCAGAAGGGCACTAAAACTAAGGACTGTGACCTCAGGACCAGAGA
>JAVDPK010001175.1:0-12013 GCA_034780415.1 Cichlasoma orientale
GTGTGTGTGTGTGTGTGTGTGTGTGTGTGTGTGTGTGTGTGTGTGTGTGTGTGTGTGTGTGTGTGAGTGAGTGAGTAAGTGAGAGAGAGAGAGAGCACATGTTTCCCTTAACCTTAAAGCTGAGAGGTGTCTACTAGCAGCAGTCTACCTTAACAACTGTATTTGATCAGCAAATAGAAAATATACATATTATTTATATATATATTTATTTATATTTATATTTATATATAACAGATGTACAAAACACATATTGCCTTCCCAGCGTTACATCTGTTTTTTTCTTTCCTACTTTATGTGCTCACACCAACATAGTATTAAAATCAATTGTATTTTTAACATTAAAACGTGCAAACCAGTTCTAGTTCTAATAGCATCCCCCATAATAAAATTGTAAGGCTGTAAAGGGGTACTTCACCATATGCCAGTTGTTAAAAAGCCCTCCCTGGTGAGAAAATTGGAAATCTTTTTGTTGACAGAAAGGACACCTTTTTAATTTTTTAAATGTTTATCTGTTTTTTTTTTCCCAGCCAATAGCTCATGATTGATACTGACAGTGATGCTTTGTTTCTAGTAAAGACACACTACATCTCACTGTATTTTCTCATGCAGGACTTGTGTCTTGTCTTTAGTATTAGTTAAATAACAAGGAAATACTTTCTGTCAGTGGCGCCAGTGAAAGCTTGCTGGTTCGAATCCAGATGGAAACACAGATCCCTCCTGGGGTTTCATCTGGTGTAAATCTGTGCCAAATAAAAGAATTTTAAACTGTGGCGTTGCCCGTTGTGGTGACCCTTGTGACAAGGGAGCAGCAGAAATTAGCTTTCTTTCCTACATAGAGAATGCTGTTAGATAATGCAACACAGACTCATTACATTGCCTGAATGGACTGTACCTTGTTTTGTGATGTACAAAGAACAGTGAAACAGGGTTTATATTACTACCCAGCAACTTTAAATTGAATTCAAAGCAGTTTTTCTGCATCCCATTAAAAGCATGATTGGCATCAGATGCATGCCCTTGAGCATTGTTCTTTTGTGGGCAGATCACATTGTGACAATTTGTTCTGATCTTTTCCCTTTGCCCAGAGAAAGAGGGGGTGGAAAGAGAGGGAGAGAGAGAAGAAAGAGAGAAGGGGGATGGGATGGTTAGTATGAGACCTCCCAACCAAATATTTGCAGTGAAAGGCCCGTCATTGTCCATTAGACTTTCTCTCTTTTTCTCTTTTCTGGGTGCATTAACCTCGTCTTCAGCAATGCTCCCGAACAAAGGAAGTACTGTATCTGTTTATGTGTGTGTGTGTGTGACTGTGAGTGCGTGTGTGCGCATTTGCTTCTCTGCCACTCCCACACACTGTCCACCCTCCATCCCTCAAAAACATGTATCCAGATCACAAAAGACATACACGCGCGCGCACACACGCACACACACACACACACACACACATGCCCAAAAGTCCTCACTCTTGAGGTTTTTAACCTCAAAAATAGCTGAACAAACACACCTCCAAATAAAAAATAAACACTTGGAATATATTAATGCAATAATCCTCCCACTTGCATATGTCACACAAAAACACAGGGAAAATAAACATCTGTGCGAGAGCTGTCTAATGTGTGAGTCACATGACAAAAGGACAGTGTTTTCACTGCATCACCACAGCCACTTAGACACATCCACATGCAGGTGTGCACGCACGCACTCACTCACTCACTCACACCCAGTGCTATGTATTCAGGCTATGAGATGAAGGGACGTTATGATTAAACAAAAGCAGAACACCTCTTCTTACTGGATCAGTTTTCAATATCACAAATGTCTCACTGATCTGAGAGAGGACCAGTGTAAAGAATCATATTCAAGACACAAGGTCTCATGTTGATGATCGATTTTGTAATTCATCAGATCTGCAGCTGCATGTTCTGGACACTCAGGTGAAGAGAGGAGCTGAGATGTCAACTGATCACCACTTGGCGATGAGCTGGATAAGGTGGTCAGGGAGGATGCTGGACAGACCTGCCCCTGTCTGCGGGATCTTCAATTCCCAAGTCTGGCAGAACTTTGACAGGATTCCGAGGGAGGCTGAGGACAATGAGTCTGAATGGACCATGTTTCACACCTCCATTGCTGAGGCTGTTGCATGGAGCTGGAGCTGCAGCTGCAAGGTGGTTGGTGCCTGTTGTGCTGCCCGAACCAGATGGTGGACACCGGAGGTGAAGGGAGCCATCAAGCCTGAAGAAGGAGGCCTATCGGGCTTGGTTAGTCGAGTGGAACACAGCTGGGCAATGGCTGAAGCAAAACCTCAGGTGTGAGAGGAGTTCGGTAAGGCCATGAAAAAAGACTTTCAGACTGCCTCAAAGTGATTCAAGCAACTCAGGAGTGGAACTCACATGGTATATAGTGTGGGAGGTGTGCTGCTGACTTTAACTGAGGATACAGTTGGGCGGTGGAAGGAACACTTTGGGGACCTCCTTAATTGCACTTACACACCTTCTGTAAAGGAAGCAGAGTGGGGACGAGGGGTCTGGATGTTGTAGGGCTGTCTTGGTCGACACACCTCTGTAATGTCACGTGGAGATCTGGGATGGTGCTGCTAGATTGGCAGACAGGGGTGGTGGTTCTCAGATTCAAGAAGGGGAACCAGAGGGTGTGCTCCAACTATCAGGGGATCACACTCTTCAGCCTCCCCAGGTGCTGGAAAGGTGAGCTCATCTGGTAGTCGAACCTCGGATTCCAGAGGACCGAAGCGTTTTTCATCCTGGTCATGGAACGGTGGACCGGCTCTTTCTTTATCCTCTCAAGGATATTTGTGTGTGTGTTTCCCCATCGAGTCTGTGTTGTGAACGTGAAGAACACTTTTGACCACATCCCTCGGGGTATCCTGGGAGGGGTGCTGCAGGAGTATTGAGTATTCAGTCCCTGTACAACTGCAGAGCTTGGTCCGCATTGCTGGCAATAAGTCAGACTCGTTTCCGGTGGCTGTTGGACTCCACCAGGGCTGCCCTTTATAACCGATTCTGTTCATAATCTTTATAGATAGAATTTCTAGGTGTAGCCAAGGGGCAGAAGGCTTCTGCTTTGGTGGCCTCAGAATCTCATCTCTGCCTTTTGTGGATGATGTTGTTCTGCTGGTTCATCAATTAGTGGCCTCTAGCTCACACTGGAGCAGCCAAGTGTGAAGTGGCAGGAATGAGAATTAGCACCTCCAAGTCTGAGGCCATGGGCCTCAGCTGGAAAAGAGTGCAGTGCCCACTCGGGGTTAGGAACGAGTTCCCCCAAGTGGAGGAGCTTAAATATCTTGACTTCCAGCTCAGGTGGTGGCCTCCAGCTCACACAGGTTCACAGCTAAGTGTGAAGTAGCAGGTAACCAAAAGAACAAGATTGCGGATATGATTTTTTTTTTTTTGGGGGGGGGGGGGGGTAAGATTATAAAGAACCTTCCAGAATCTGGAAACTCCAGTAGAGTAGATAGTGTTCAACCAAACCTGTGTCCAAAAATTATAGTATTCAAATAAACTGCAACAGCGAATTATGAACAAACAGATGATTAGTTGAATTTTCAGGTTATCAAATATAGGGTCATGAGTATGAGACAAAGGTTGTGTTTGTGTTTTATTACATTCAAACACTGTGGTCCTAAGAAGCAGTCCTTCATACAGTGGAGCTGCACAGCTGCCTCCATACTCCTATGAATCAGCACTCTGTATTAGAAATAAATTAATCACAATTCAGCTACATAGAAAAGTTGTTCCAACTAATCAGGAATGAAAAGAGTTCACAACTGAATCTAAATATTATTTAAATGTATGATGACAAAAAAAAATGGTGTTGGATATAAAGCACTGTACTGATTAGTTTGGTAAATTCAAAGGCACCACTTCCAGTGGATACAATTTCATACCTGCAAACTGAAAATGGAAACAAAGATTCCAGATTACATTTCTATGTAATATCAGGTTAACTGACCTTATCCACAGACTTTTACAAATATAGACTGGTGCTAGCCATTCAGTGATTAAGCAATTGTCCAGTACACTTAATGCATCCATGACATAGAAAATTATAGCCAGAATCAGAAAGCATTTATTGTCAGCAAACACAAGTGCTTGACAAAATTGTGAATAGTCACTGGTTTCTGCATTCTGCACAAAATTTCATCTTGAGAAGTGATCTGTTGGGAGAATGTTATCTAGCTTACTGGTCAGCTGCAATATTTGCAGCAGCGTTCATGAAGCATACTTAATCGAAATAGTGCTTCAGTGCTGGTTAAAGTCAACTAGTAGCCAGCTAAGAACTGGCATAAGTCATGCCAATGTCCCATTAAATTGCTGATGAAAGGCTGCAGCAGTGACCACACCAGGCTTTCACATCATAGCAGACGTACCTTATTTAAATCAGACATATCTCAGTAAATATGTTTAAGTATGAAAAACTAAGAAGAAAATGAGAAAGGAAGATAAAAAGCCAGACAGGCAGGCAGCTCTAAGTGTAATAGTGGTTAATGAGGTAACATGTACACAAGACATAATCGATATTTTTCTAATTAACTCTGACAGACGGTGCGTGCGTGCGTGCGTGCGTGCGTGCGTGCGTGGTCAAGCAGCACAGACCCCTGTATCAACATAGCGCTCTCCTCATTTCAACTTCATCAGCCAGAATAATCATTTAAACAACAACTATAAAACATTTTTTGAACAAATAAAATAAAATAATATCAAAAATGTGGAATAATAATGTCCACAGGACAAAAATTTTGTCTGCTACGCTAGGCTACCTGGGCTCTTGCCATGCAAAAATAAAAAATAAAAAGACTCAAGAAAGAATTCAGGTTTCATTTCAGCACACAGCTCAATATTTTACAGGCATTTCTGTTTTCAGAGCGATAATTAATGAAGAGGGGGGAGCAGACTCAAAAGCAGAGCAGAGCAGTTCATCCACAAGTGTAAAATAGACCATTGTCTTTGAAATAGTAATAGTACTACAGTACAGCTCTCAACAAAGATTTGTCTTTCTATAAAGCTCATGATTAAATATGAGCTATTTTCCACATGATGTATATAAGACATTTCTTTTACAATGGTTGTTATGACTATGATATTCTGATCTTGTTTAAAATGATTGCTAAACTATGTAAAACTGCACATCTGAAAGAAACCTGGTTTATCTCACCTGCACAAACACACAATAGTACAGACATATATGGGTACCTCAGTGCAGTTCTTGTGTCCAGGTGTACAGCAGTGCTGGGTGACTGTGTTTTATCTCCATCTTCATCAATCCTTCAGCATCCAAGAGGAAAAAAGAGGCAGCAGAGAAGACAAAGACTAATCAATTGTCAGTCAAATACAGAGTAAAGGCACAAAGATAACGAATGCCACTGTTATTAAAATGGGGAGAAATGCTGTACTCTACCCATCTCTTTCAATCTATTTACTTCTTTCTCACGTTATTCCTTTCTCTCATTCTCTCTGAGCGTGCACTTCCTCGCCCATACACTCTCTCTCCCTCTCTGTCTTACACACACACACTGATTCTCCATCTGTCACCGCCCCCTCTCCTTCTCCCATCCCACCTCATACATTATTAATGAGCCTGACACACACACACACACACACACACACACACACACACACACACACACACACACACAAAACATTGCAATTTAAAAAAACAAGAAAATTGTCACGTTATCATTTTCTTCTGTTCACTCTGTTTTGTAAATGCCCCAACCTGATATTCTGTTTATTAATTATTATGCAACTTCTGGTTGACTTTAAGGTACCAAATCTGACTGATGACACCTGATAACGTTGATTTACTGCGGATGAAAGATGGGGAAATTGGCAGCCAGTGTTGCAAGAGAATGAATATTTTAAACTTTCTTCAAGCTTCAATCAAGCAGCATCGTTAGCATAAATTATTTACAGGTAAACTATTAATAAAACTGGCAATTTTGTCTTTGGGGTTTTCTGTTTATTTTTAGGTTTCATTTTGTTTTTCAACAGAAAAATAGAAGACACCAAAGATCAGTTTGATGAAATAAAAAAAAATGGGTCTACCAACTGTCTTACAAATAACCTATGAAAGCTTGAACAGACATGTAAGCCATGCATGAACACAATTCACACGCAAAACGCACACTGGTCACAGAAAAGACAGGGCCCATCATGCATTAATGCACACACACACACACACACACACACACACACACAGTTGTCCATGCATGCAGTGCAGGCAAGGATAGCCCCTTCAGCTGTAGGCTATCTGAGTTTTCTCATGGATGAAACACGGCTCAAAGAAAGGTCAATAAGAACATGTGAGTGTGGTTGGAAGGAAAACCAGAAAAATATATGGAAAGATGCAGAAAAAAGCACTGAACACTACCTTTAAAGAATGCTAACATATTATCACTGAAACGTGTTCCTGCTGTCGTGATCTGAGTCAGATCAGAATGTGTTTGTTTGTTTGTTTGTTTGTTTGTTTGTTTGTTTGTTTGTTTGTTTGTTTGTTTGTTTGTTTGTTTGTTTGTTTAGAGCAGGTGCCTCTTTTTTCTTTCCCAAAAGGTAAATAATCCTTAAATTAAAAAAACACAAAGAATTAATCCACATTGCAGTTTTCTATTTTCACTTTTGCTCCCAGGCTCCATCTAAAGCTTGGTTAAACACACTTTGGAACTATCTCTCAGAAATTAAGCTCACATTAAGCTTTCTAAATTTCTACATTATTATGTCTAAAAACTCAGAGTCTGTTTTTAAAGTTTGTTGAACCTGCTTCCTGGAATAGGCCCACTCTCTGCTTTATTCTTACTGTTAGAGGGTTATGGCCTGTGGATTTGGTTATTTTTCTATTTTGGATTCTTGTTTTATGATTATGTTTTTGGCTCCCATTGTTATTCTTATGATGATCTTTAGTCATATTTGTACTTTACGTAATGATTTTTACTTTCCTAGTGATGTGTTTCAGTCCTACAGTCCTGTGTTTTGATTAATGTCTTGATTTTTTTATTGTTTATTTCTATCATAGTTTCCCATTCCTTCTTTTTCCCTCACTGTCTCCTTCTGTCTCATCTTTCAGTTAGTGCCTGTTTTCCTGTCTGTTCTTTTATGTATACTATCAGTATTATCCCTGTTTTAAGTATTTTGTCTTTATAGTATGATTGTTTTTTACTGTGGATAACATTACTGTAGTTATTTCATTGTAGAATTGGTCAAATAACATTAGCTACAGTAGTTTCTCTAACGGTAAATTAGCAACTTAGCAAGTTATGTTAGCCAACATTACATGCAGCTACCTCAATAGAATGAAATAAAATAATGTGAATATGCAGTAGGTGACTTAAGGCCACTAGCAGTGATGTGGCAACCAGAGACCGCAAAAGGTCTGTGACATTCAGTGACTTCAAGCAATAATGGGTGAAATGTTGACTCAGGTTTGAGGTCAGTGGTGGAAGTTACTATCAATGAGAGTGAAGGTTACTATTGATTGTCATATAATAGGTGGGTAAATGCATAGAGCCAGCAATGTCTGCAAGTGATCTACTGTTAGCGACAAGTGAGTCTGTGTAGCTGCCTCTTAAATGGAATGAAACTTTAATGCATTACTTTATCCAGGCATCCATTTCTGCCTGTGTCAGCTCAAATGTTGGTGACAACAATGTTTACCATGATTTATGATTTTCTTTCATTGCCTGCCACTGGGCAGTCATTTTCCCCTCGCTAAATTAGATTAATCAACTCGCTGACACCAGCCCCAGCTCTAATAACTTATTTGCATCAACTCTATAAAAAAAAGTTATTACTTAATAAAAAACAGTTTTTACCTATTCAATGCATGTTTCTTTTATGGCTTAGTGTGCTTATTGTTGCTTATTGCTTGACAACCTGGCTCTCAGTAAAACATAATGTGGTGTCTTTGCAACCTTTGTGCCAACTGTAATACCATATAAAAAGCTAGATTTACAAGTTATCTCTTGTCACTTGAAATATTGTTAGGATCGACTCAGATATACACACATTATTAATTTTACTGTATATTACTTTGTGTACTGTGCTTGTAATAACTGGCTTCTTAAAATCGCTAGGAAAAAAAATCGAATATTTCTTACATTTCTCTTAATTTCATTGTAACTCTGTGTCATAAATGCTTTCGCTCATTTTTGTTCTGCCTACAGACAAAAACACTGCTATTAATGATGCTAATATCAATATCTGTTAATGTGCACAGTACTCTACAAGTAAACAAATTCTAGAATGAATAAAAACAGGGAAAACCATAGCCTGGCTCATCCACCAAAAACTACAAAATGTCCTCATCTGGTTATTTAAATCTGTCTACTTTCTTTGATGAAAGGCTGTGTACATCACAGGGCAAGCAGAGTCAGCCATTGGTGCTAACATCCAACTGCTGAAAATTTTAAATGACCCATCCATTTTCTTCCACTTATCCTTTTCAGGGTCGCGGGGGGGGGGGGGGTATCCCAGCTGTCATAGGGCGAGAGGCAGTTTACACCCTGGACAGCTCGCCAGCCTGTCACAGGGACAGACAACCATTCACACCTATGGGCAATTTAGAGTCTCAAATTAACCACACTAAGTTAATGTCTTTGGACTGTGGGAGGAAGCCAAAATACCCAGTGAAAACCCACACAAACACAGGGGGAGCATACAAACTCCACTCCACCTTGGCAGGATTTGAACCCAGGACCTTCTTTTTGTGACACAACAGTGCTAACCACTGCACCACCATGCTGCCTTTAAAACAACCAATTAACCTAATATGCAAACTTCTGGATTGATGGCAAACGCTAGAAGAAAAACACCGTAAGATGACAGTGCTAACCGGTCCACCGTGGTGCTGTCCTTCCTTTGGATCGTTTTATTAGCAAATTTAAAATTAGTACAGTATGTATCTAATGGAAGAGAAGAAGCAAAAAATAGCACACAATCTCAGCATGAAGAGAGAGGAAGGGGGATTGCATTGGACAAAAGAGAAGGTGGGCTCTTCAGGGTCTGTTAAACCGCCTACCCCCCACCCCCACCCAACTCCCCTACCCTCCAACATAGTTTAAACTGACCTGAGGGCTGTACGTTGTAGTGTTTGTGTGTGTCTGTATAGGCTTGGCCTCCTGACCTCAGCCTGTATTTACAGCTCCCGTCTGTCTGCCGCCACACCCCAAAACAATCAATAAGCCCCCATCCCTACTGCTGCTAGCAGTGACATGTAAATGGCCCCCGCATATCATTAAAAATATGCCCTGACAACAATAGAATATAATCTTCCCCCACTGCTGTTTCTTAAAAGACGCACCAAGACATTCAGCCAAGCACACACACACACACACACACACACGCTCACACAACAAAAAACAAAAGCAAAATCAGCTCGTGCCCAGATGGATTGCAGTCAGTTGACCTCTGCTCAGATCTGCAGCAGACAAGCAAAAAGACAGACACAGAGGCAAGTGCACTTGAGGCCCCCTCTTAAACACACACATGATTTGACTCTAACAGTCCCAAGCCCAGAACCTTTTTGTTGCTTTATCAAAAAAAAATAGTCTCAATAAAAAGATTCAATTTCAAATTCTTGCCTTTTATATTGAGAAAACAAAACAAAACAACAACTGGACTCTTTGCACTGCATGCCGGGGGGTGGGGGGTGGGGGGTGGGGGGTGAAGGGAATGCTTTAATAACTCAGTTGTTGACCCCTACACACACGCACACACACACTGACGCAGACATACAACTATGTTCTGTAGTTATTTAAACGGTTATGGGGTCAGATCTCACCCTGGGCACTGAGAGTGTTTCATATTCTAATTACACACACACACACACACACATACACACACACACACACTATTGTATGACTCATTAAAAAACAGTGGTTGGAGTGTCATGGAAGTCATGTAAATGGAAAAATACTTATTTTCAAATTCATGTCAAATTAATCTTGTGATGTATGTTTACGTTTGTCCTCTACCTGCATACACCAGAGAGCAACAACACACACTCACTCTCTGTTAGGTGTGTGAGTGATGATTAAAAAAATATTGTTACCTTGTTAAAATAATGGCCTAAGTCATTTTTTTTAAGTTTTTCAGAAAAGACAAAAAAATTGAACAAACCATTGAATATATGATGACTCAGGCAAAAAAAAAACCTAAATCTATGGAAGTTAAAATATGCATATGAACTGTTAATAAGACAAAAGTATTTCTTATCTAATTACTTGATTAATGGATGGAATAATCAATAGAATATTCGATTACTAAAATAATTGATAATTGCAGCCCTACTTTAGCTCATTATCTGCTTGTGCTGTGAAGTACAAGTCCATAAGTTCTGACTGTATCTGAGCAGAGTATAGCCCAGTCCATCCATCCATTCATATATTCAGATTCAGATTTTTTATATATATTATTTATTTTTGTTCTACTGTCCCTTTGCTGTTTGCAGCACCATACATTTCCCACAATGTGGGACAAATAAAGGATTATCTCATCTGAGAGATATAATCTCTCCTGGGTCTCCACCTGCAAACTGTAATTCCAAAACAGTTAATGCAGCACTGTTGTTAAACCCCTTGCTCTTTCTCCAGCCTTTTCTCAGTTTAAAGATTGGATTAGTTTTCTGTGTTGTTTTGTGAACATCACATGGGTTTGAATTCACATGACAGCCAGAAACAGGTATGATCTGCTTAAATGAATTATGCTGATATGTTTAATGTATGTAATGTAGTTTTCCTACATACAAGTTTTCCTTTAAAAAAAAAAAAAAAAGCAAAAAGCCGTCAAAGCTCATCTGAATGAAAGCACCAAAGTGTAAAGTAGAGTGGTGAGGGAGCAGCTGTTGCTGAGGAAGAGAGAGAGGCTGTCTGAAGGTAAACAAGACACACTGGTAATTGAGCAACTGTAACCATGGCTACCACTCATGCTCAGTCCTAGACACAAAGACATACACAGAACAATTAGATTTAATCCTGCACTTTCATAGAAGGTGGACAAGTGAAAACAACTTGGAGGCAGAAGAGACATCTGCTTTCATTTTCACACAAACCATCAGCAACACACAGCACAAATACATTTTTACATGTATTTCCACCTGTGCTTAGAGAGATTAGAGAGGGTTTAAATTGTATGTGGGATATTTAAAAGTATTCATGTTTATGACACTTATTGCCTTTTAGATTGTTTGAATATTTAGCAATATTTTGAATACTTGCTAAATTATGACACAACTGTGAATCATAGCAATAACAGTTATTAGCTGAACATATCCCAGTTACACACACACACACACACACAAACACACAGACACACACGTATGTGTAACTTGTAATGGAGTCCCTGATCCATGGTTTTGAATTTCAGTCAGGTTTCAGAATTCATCACAGTACAGAAACAGCATTAGTGAAGGTTGCAAATGATCTTCTTGTTGCCTCTGACGGTACATTCACTTGTCCTTCTAGAACAAAAGTGCACCTTTTGATACTGTTGACCATAATATTTTATTATATTTGCACCGAGTGTTACTTTTACCTCTTTTCACTCTTTTGTTCACCACTCTGCAATTAATCATTATTAATCTCTGGCTCTCTTCCACAGCATGTCTTTTGTCCTGTCTCTCTCCTCTCAGCCCCAACCATAGCAGATGACTGCCCCTCCCTGAGCCTGGTTCTGCTAGAGGTATCTTCCTGTTAAAAGGGAGTTTTTCCTTCCCACTGTTGCCATATTCTTGCTCATAGCAGGAAATTTTGACTGCTGGGTTCTCTCTGTAATTATTGTAGGGTTCTTACCTACAATATAATGTGCCTGGAGGTGGCTGTTTGTTGTGATTTGGTGCTATGTAAATAAAATTGAATTTAAATAGTTTCCTTTTGGGTTTAAGCATACTTTGAGTTTTTTTCTGGTTTCACTTGAATCTTTAGTTATCTCATTCTGGGTTATCTTTATTGTTGAATATATTTATGTTTGACCTTTGGCTGGCTGTTTATGGTGTTTTGGTTTCTAATTACTTT
>JAVDPK010001175.1:41417-52356 GCA_034780415.1 Cichlasoma orientale
AGTTTTGGCCTGGAACATTTACCATAATAATGGTAGAGATTTGTGCTCTGAGCTTATTTCCCCCCAAACTGACAGCATGAGGTCTTCTGCAGTAAACTGGGCATCTCCCTGCTGATTTCCACAGTGAAATGTGTGTTTTGTAAGCTAATCAATATCCTTAACTAGCTAAGGGGAGGTGGACGTAGCTATGACGTTTTCATTTTAAAAAAGAATCAGTGCACATGGTGGTTAGCACTGCTGCCTCACAGCAAGAAGGTTGTGGGTTCAAATCCACCATCTGTGCGGAGTTTGCATGTTCTCCACACGTCTGCGTGGTTCTCTCCGGGCGCCTCAAAGACATGCAGTCAGTGGGGTTAGCTTAACTGCTCACTCTAAATTGCTCATAGGTGTGAATATGAGTGTGAACGGTTGTGTGTCTCTCTGTGTGAGCCCTACAACAGACTGGCAACCTGTACAGGTGTAGCCTGTGATAAAATAATTACAGTGGGTGATTTTAACATCCATGTAGATGCTGAAAATGACTCAAGACTGCATTTAATTAGAGCCCAAACACAACCTGTGCGAAGGCCCTATTGTACCTGCTTTTGATTAATCAGGCAAATTAATTGCTTTTCTGAGGGCCTAAACATGCTCAAAAACTCGTGAAATTTTGCACACGTCAGGTCTGGTGAAAATTTACATATTTTAATGGTTTCAGACATGGCCCTTTCTAAATAGCTCTACAGCACCACCTTTAGTTCAATTCCCACTGCTGCATTTCACATGTATGAAATTTGGTACACATATGTAAGTCCAGACAAACAAAAAAAGACCACTGGGTCCAATGCCCCAAACCCAACAGGAAGTCCACCATTTTTAATTAAATGGGCAATTTTTGCAATTTCCTGCCCAGTGCCACCTAGTGGAAACAGGAAATGTCATGTTTTACACGTTGAGGTACAGCTCCAAGGTGGCTGAGCAAAACCATCTCAAATTTCGAATGGAAAGCCTTAAGAAGTTGGTCTTACATTGTTTTCAAAACTGTGAGTTTTCGCCAAAGCACGTGGCCACGGCGGGATGGCGAAGTTTGATGTTTCGCCAAGATGACAAAAATAGCAATAACTCAAAGCCAGACTCAGTGCCAAACTACAGTGCTTTGATAAGTTTCCTGTCCTGAACACATTGATATGCATATAGTCAGTAAAAGTTAGAGCGCCACCTAGTGGGAACTGGAAATATCATAAAATACCATGTTTTATACATAGCCCTGGAGCTACATTTTATCTACATATCTGAATTGTGCAGGCTCATGTAACATCCTAAAACATGCAAAAAAACTCTTGGACCCATACCCGAAACCCAACATGAAGTCAGCCATCTTCAATTTAAGGTGTCTTTGCTGCATTTTTTGCCATTTCCAGGCCTTCTATTTTAACAGACTCCTCCTATTGCATTTGACCCAGTGAGACCAAAATCACTCCAGATCATCTAGAAAAGTAGGCCACCAAAAGTTATCCAAGGTTTTATAAAATCTCAAATGGTGTTGCCGTAACAACACTTTGATTTTGGGATTTCAATCATATAGCACAGGACACCAAATTGTCACATCTCAAATATACATTGTCCAATCTGTCCCAAACTTCATATGCTTCATGAGAGTGTGAGTGAGTCTGGACACACCTATCTACCAGCTTTGCATCAAACTCATAACACTATAGTGGGAACAGGAAATCTGAAGTATACTGATAATCATCCCATGAGCATTACATTTTCATTGATGGGTGCAGGCATTACATACAGCATTATGATATGTAATTAGTGGGCACTCGCCGATGCCACCTAGTGGGCACAGGAGATGTTCAGCGGCAGAACGATGCAAGGTACGAGTGGCCTACTGGGCATCCAGGTGATAAGGCATGTCACCAAATTCAGAAGCTATTTCCTCCAAAATTGCCGGTGATTTAAAGGGCACATATCATGCTTTTAAATCCTTCCTTTTCATATGTAAATCATTCCTTTGTGGTCTCTATAAAGTAGAACTGCAATGCTTTGGTCTGAATTCCTCGTTATAGCTCCACAGACCCCCTCTTTTACACCTTTTCTGAGGTGCATCTTAGAGCAGCTGGTTTTGGTGCGGTCTCTTTAAATGTGAATGAGACATTTCACTGCCCGCCCCTCTCCAGGTCGCAGAGCATTCCACTCCACCCCATTCGGTCATTTTTGTAGTTTGATAGCAGCGATACAATTATCTACCGGCAGAGAAACAAGGAGGACTTTCCCCACTGATGTGAGAACATTTCCGAGAAAAATAAAATTTAACCAGGCACTTCGAAAAGGCTCTATTGCCGGGGAACGATGTAAGGAATCGTGTGGGTTAATACACCCAACAACTGAACATTTTGACTTATCTACTGAACTGGACTACAAAATCGTTGCGAGAAAAAAAAAAATGGAGGATTCACAAAACTGGTTAGCCGGAAGTCCATGCCCTTGTTTAGCAGTTCCACAGCAAATACTGTGACGTAATAGACAAGAAAACATAACAGGGAATAGAGAAAACTGAACAGACTGAAAATTATGACCCAAAAAGAATATAAAGATATCTACGCAGCACCAGGAGAGAATACATTTAAATTTCCTACACAAAAAAATGTATTTAAGGGCTAAAAAAGTGGATTTTGCATGATATGTCCCTTTTAATATTTTGCCTCTTATAAAGTTCACTGTCTTATGCTTATGTGCTTATGACGTGCTCTGTCTTCAGGTCTTTGCTGCGCAGCATTTCCTGCTGTGTGACGCAGTGATGCACTGTCAGCTCACCTGTGCAGGTCTCCCTCTGCATCTTTTCCCGTATCCATCCCAACAATCAGCTCTTTTCCCCGTACATCACAGGCGAGGAAAAGAGACACATGGTTTACCTCCAATGTCAGCAATCAGGTCCTCTGCCTTGGCTGCTTGGAAAAATCCCTCTTTTCCACTTTTCATTTGGCCATTTTTGGGGGTCAGGCAGCTTAAATGTCACTGTAAAAAGTGCTGACTGATGTTTTTATCCGCTGATCACTGATCAGTGTGTCATTGGCAACAGGGAAATCGGGTTAGTGTACAGGTCTTAACTGTGCGGCAGCTGTTGCAGTGCATTGTGGGATTTGGTGGGAGCGCTATTTACCCACGGGTCATTAAAAATAGCCATATGAAATTATCTTGCGGGCCGTATAAAATTATATTGCGGGCCGGATGCGTCCCACGGGCCGGATGCGTGAAGTTGCTGAGTGGCATGTAAGACTGAAGCTCTGCTTGCTGGTCTCAACTTTGCATAGTCATATTTTAGTTTAATAAATTTGGCCAGATTTCTATAAATGAGAGCTGCTCCATCCAAAGTGGGATAGATGCCGTCTCTCCTAAGAAGAGCAGGTTTTCCCCAGAAACTTTCCCAATGAAGCTCACGTCGTTTCTTTGAGCACCACTGGAAGATGGCTGCTGGTGTTTCACATAGCTTCACGTTTCTCAAAACAGAGTAGCCAACAGCCAGAGCACGTTCAAAAGCAGGTTTGTCGCCGGGAAGGGGGGGGGGGGGTATTAGAGACGTGAACAGGTTGATGGTGTACCGGGGCTTCTGTTATGCTTCCTTCTCACCATCACCCAGCCAGCCTGATTACCGGCTGCTCAGGACAATCGGCTAGGGAGAGCTAATGGTGGCTAAGCTACCTTCGTCCACATCGGCTAGGCTAGCTACAGAATTTTCAAGGGCGTGGAGCTGGATCTCCTATTCACTGAGCCTGGCCTCCAAAGCTACAAATAGTCTAAATTCACTGCAATTTGACACACTGAGCAGGAAAGTCCAGAGTTCTAATATAGCACTTTTCTACTCTGTCTGAGCACTCAAAGCTTATACAACCTGTTTACATTCACACAAGCACTTCCATGAGTAACTAAGCACTTTTATTATCTAACATTCACACACATTCACACTCCAACGCTTTTTTAAGTATCTTGCCCAAGGATACATTGGCACGCAGCCTGGAGTAGCCAGGAATTGAACCGCTGACCTTCCGATCAGTGGGTGACCTGCTCTAGCTCCTGAGCTACAGCCACCCCAAGCATGGTGAAGAAGCCATACTGCTAGTGACTCAGCTAAGAGCTAACAGCAACACTAAACTAGCAAATCCCCAAAGACACAATAAGTGAATCCTATGAATATAATTTAAAGGTTATTCAGCAGAGAGTGTGCTTTGGATAAAGCAGGTTTAGGCTGCTCTATGAAATAAGTCCTTATCTAAAGGTTTTGTAATTAAACGAGCTACACAAAACACCACTGTGCACTGTAGCAGGAACAGAAAGTGAAACAATACTGTAGTGAGAGCGCCAAAGCTGTGGAACCATATTCATATACTCTACTCCATTACATTATTATTTTATGTTTTATCGGTTGTATTTACAACTTTTGTTACTTTAACATAGCATTTGTTTTTGGTGGATAAATATTTTTTTTAAATTTTTTTTTAATCTTAGGTGTCCACTAAAGACAGACTATGCTTCTAAACCTCTTGTACAACCTTCAAATGGGTGAAGTTACTGATACTGTCACATTACCATAATCATCAAATGGAAGCAGAATATGCCCTCTATTCTTTCTGTTCTAATATAATTACTGCATAGTTTGTAACTGAGCTCTTAGTGGGCAGACAGCTGCATGTGTATTTGGATTTGTCAAAACCAAAGTAACTTGAAGGATCTCTTGAACCGAAGCTGCTGGTGTCGGGCCTCAGATCATAAGGAGGTTTTATTTGTGCTAGTATTTATATGCCTATCGTCCTCTTCTGTCAGTCATCAAAGTAAGTCAGTCAGCCTGCTGACGCATGATACCAGAGGATCAGATCTCCCATCTACATGTTGTCTTACTGAATATGGCTGCATTTTTAAGCATGCTGTGTTCATCTTTTTCATTGCAGAATCCCACTGACCAGAAAACGATTGCTGATAAATGGCACAAACCCAATGGAGTCCACTGAACAGAATCTGGCTCCAAATCATCCTAACATGAAAGCTGTTCTGACTACCCTGACATCTTTAATTCATAATATTCCATTGAGAAGCAGGACATGCTCTGGTACATCTAGATCTGGAGCCGCCAGTGTGCAGTGACCCATATTTAGTGTGAAAGTAAATACCAAACAGTCTGGACAGAAGGGAACTCGGTACTTCATTGGGGTAATAAGCAGATTTGTGCATCAATCACCTTCACTGAGAGGTGCTGAAGATCAATCCAGCCTGAAGGTCAGGTTAAATCAAACAGCTGACCTGAAAGAAGACACACTGCTTAAATGCAAAGTTTTAAATTCATCAGGGGTGGCTGCAGCTCAGGAGGTGGACCAGGGCACCTACTAATCGGAAGGTTGGTGGCCCGATCCCTGGCTGCTTCAGCCTGCCTGCCAAAGTATCCTTGGGCACGATACTGAACCCCAAGTTGCTCTCCGATGCAACCGTCAGAGTATGAATGCATGTAAATGTTAGATAGAAATCACTTAGCTGTAGATGGAAGTGCTTGTGTGAATGTGGGTGAATGAGGCATGTTGTATAAAGTGATCTGAGTGCTCAAAGTAGAAAATCGCGATATAAGAACCAGTCCGTTTACCATCATCAGCAAGTTTCAACTCTACCATTTTGCCTCGTCATCTCTTTTGGTCATAAAGTTGTCTGACTCACAACAGAAGATAATGACCACAACATAGGCAAATTTTAATTTGACTTTTAAAAATACAGAATCCTACAATTTTAACACAACTCTTCACTAAGTTTGTATTTTAGGCTTCCTGTGAAATCTCAAATGTAAGCCTGATGACAAGGACATAGGATTATTCATTATCTAATTTAAATGAAATTCTTAGTTTTCAAAAATATCAGGGGTTACGGTACCATGTGCTGTTCTTTTCTGTACTCATAACAGAAAAGAAAAAAACAGGCTAGCAAACAGCATTACATCAGCAAATACTAGAGATTAAAGAGTAAATGAGAGCTGTGTATGATAGTCCTGCAGCCTCACATATCTGAACTAGTCTGAAACACTATGAATATGTGCTGTGTGAATAATGCTGACCTGCCAAATCTACCTCTTGCGCAGCAGATTCAGAGTTAACTCACTTGGCAATCAAGCTTTTCTATATAGGGTGCACAAAAATATACTAAAATAATAAAGTAGATGTGCACTTGCAGAGCACAAATCCTGGTCATGGCAAATATGCCACTCTGTTATGATATGCAAGATATGCATGCAAAATTATATATATATAAAAAAGATAAATTTCCAAAACTATTAGAATCATGAAAACGTGTTTTGATTGTTGCTACCTCTTCATGTTCAAAGGCTGCAAAAGTGTTGGGGTCAAAATTGGAACCAAGTCCTTCTTAGTCCATGTGCTAAATCTGGTTTATATAAAGCAGCGATCCTGATATATGACCTCACTCCCTCTTATGCAGCTTTGCAGCTAACTTCGAGTGGTTGTGACAGATAATACTTTTGAAAATAAACATTCCATATAATAAGCTTGGTGAGACTTGGTCTGAAAATCGTTTGTGACAGTTTTTATGAGTAATGGAAAACATTTGTGATCTTAGAAAATAGTTTGTCATAAAATTTAAATGTGTATGTGTGTGTGTGGGGGGGGGGTGTAAGACAATTAACACACAAACAGTAAAATGTTATCAGTGTTGTTGTATGTCTACATACAACGACAACGTAATTCAACGGCAACCTGATTCATGTAATTTTGATAATACACACATGGTGACATCATGCTAATTATTTATAAATGTGTGTGTTCTCAAAGTCAGCCTAAAGCTTTGCTTTAATTTTTTTAATGAGCTGAGGAAACTTAACTGAAGTTGTTTATTGTTCTTAAAGTTTGACGCTTTGCTTAAAGACAATGATTTGACGTCACAGCTGACTAATATTAATCCAAAGTGCTTGTGTGTTTATACACTGGCCGTGGGTCATTCTGTGCTTCAGATGTCCTCTACTAGGAAAAATAAACTAAAAGCAGATTAGCTTTTAGTCCTTTGACTGTATTAAAGGGCTTATAAAGCATTCATTAATCAGCTGGAAACTACATCCCCTAATACACATTTCCATGGCTGGGTACATGCAATAGGATCTCATTACAAAAGTCAATATCAGATGCATCTATACAGTTACTTTGTGGTAGCAGAACACACAGGGCAGTATGAGCTCACTATTGATAATCTTCACATAGATATGGCTGTAACAGCAGGATTTAGAGGGCTACTGAATATAATATTACCAATTCCTATTAAGAGACTAAATAAAGCAAGTAAAGTTTCTTCAGAGTGCAAACAGGGCTCATGTGATTAGTATTTGAATAGAAGTAACACAAAGTACATCAGGATTACCATGTAAACCACTGCTGTAGCACAGATATACATACAAGTCACTTTATTAGTACCAGAGGATCAGAGCTTTTGCCAAACGCCTTGCTGATTTATAGGTGCGGTATTGGGTAACATGATATAATCTACTATAAATACTGTTTTTAAGTCACATCCTCCATATTTAAATGTTCCCTGATCCGGTTCCAGTGCAAGAGACATACCTGACTCGCACTTTGTGCAGCCCAGGCTGCAGCCCTGGGGCCTATAATCAAACAGGCCCAAGTTGACAGCCCTTTAAATGTCCTCGTTCGCTTGTCCTCTGCAGTGACACTTCTTCTCCCACATCACACAAGGGCCTCTGCAGATGCAGACGGCCAGACTGGGCTGGTCAGTTCCCCGGACTTAACTACCTTTATTTGCAATTTGCGCAGAGCAGCAAAAAAATCCCACAAAACCGCAGCATCATCCAGAAAATACGCAGAGAGAGGCGGGGGGGGGGGGGGGGGCGGGTGGACCGAGTGCCCGGGAACCAGTGCAGAGAGACGTGGAAATTGCGTTCCATGCCCCTAGGACGTGGCTGAAGCTGCAGCATGCTGCCTTGCTGGCATTTTTCATATCCTCGGTTCTCATTATCACCTGGTCCGGCCCGGAACCAGGACACCACCCGATGCGTCAGCGCTATAGGAGCAACAACTATAGAGCATCACAGTAGAAAGCGTCCGCTTACCTGCGATGGTCAGCCGCTCCTCTCCCTGCTGCAGCACCGGGTACCGTCAGCTCCGCAAAGGCATCAGAAAAATATCCACGTCCTCCTCTGTGCTGCCGTCGTTACCAGAGCTCTGACTCCGTGTTTCTCGTGAATTCGGTGCAGGTCTCTCCCCCCGAGTCTCTCCCTCTCTGTCATAGAATCTGTACTCCCTCCCTCCTGGTCTGTTCTTCCTCTGGTCTGCAAGCGAGCATCCGGGTGTGCAGCTGTGTGCACACGCTGGTTGGAGGGCAGGTGGTGGGGCTGGAGGACAAGGAAAAGAGCGAGAATTTACTGGCCGAAATATAATTGGTGTGGAGAACGTAATCAACAATCGGTATTTTTTGATCATGTTAGCATTATTTTTCAGACAGGATAATAAATATTCTGAATAAATAGTGAATAAAAGCTGCATGTACATGTACATGCTATACAGTATTAATGTTTAGTCACATGCCCATTGAAAGGAATATCCACAAACACATATTTTAAATATGCTCACCCATTGTGCTTTAAGTGTCAGAAAGTTTGTAATGTTAGCTAAAGGTTCAATAGCACCTGTAGTCAGCTTTTATTATAAAGGTCTTGTGTGTAATTCAATTCAGTTTTATTTATATGGCATCAAATCACAACAAACAAGGTGATAATCTAATTTCATTGTGAATAAAAATATAAAAGCATCTAGAAAAACTGTATCGCTCATGTGTATTTTAGTAGTCATATTGTATGTAACGTACTGGATTACAAGTTGACTGGACTGTTGTGTTAATATTAGTGTTCACAATTCCCACGTAGTTAAAGCACAGGCACTCTCGCTGTAGCAATAGGATTAACTGAGTGTCCTTAAATGTGTAATAACTTAGGGGCTGCAAAGCCTGTCAATCATCTCAGTTACCTGTGACAGACAGTCTACACATGCTGGTGGCTGGGTGAGAGTGTGGGGGAGAGAGGGCAGTTGGCGAGAATTGCGGCTGTTTTAGGAACAGTTCTTTTGTTTTTGCCATTGGCTGCAGTCCACAGTAGTCAAATAAACAGCAAGTAAACTGGTACCGGCTGTTCACTGTGGTCTGTTTGCTACAATATTTGTGCCAAAATATAACTAAAACCTGCTTACTAATTCTCTGTGCTGCCTTCTAGAGTCATTGACCAGTACCTATACAGTCCCGTCTCCCTCTTTTTTCATCAGTTCGTTTATTAATAATGTTGTTGATGTTCTCTGGGTGTATCTAGTGTTTTCCAAGCTCTCTATGTTTAGTTGGACCCCTGCCTCATGGTTCATCAGCCAATAAACAGTTTGTAGTGGGAAATTTATGTTTCAACTTATTTATTGGTATGTGATGGTAACTTATGCAAAGATTGGAAACAACAGGTCCAAAAATAACTGCAAGCTGTGTTCAAGGTCATGGCACACTTGTTGTGTCTTCCACCCACTTCGGATGTAATCAGTCCATTAAATGGACGTTATTAGCGGTAATCAGCCCCATAGATGTGGGCCAGTAGGGGCCGTCTCCACCTACTAGCCGGTCGAGAAGGCTGGTATCACCGTTCTAATGCAGGATCACTGACAGAGGAGTGACGTGCAGTCAGGGGAGGCAGGTGAGGCAGTGCCTCCCCTGTCATCATGCCAAGTAAAATACTAACAATAATAAGAGAAAATACATTTGACCACTCGACTGTTCTATGAAACTGTTTTCTGAATTATTTCAACACGTTAATGGTCGCAATCGCAGATTTTACGCATTGCCTGTTCAAACACATGGAAGAAATGCGGGATGAGCCAGTGCAGTTATTCTTTGTGATCGGTCATAAATGCACGGTGAAAATACACAGAGTGAGGCAGAAAGTACCGTGCCGCACCGATAGGGGGCAGTGCTACAACAGTGCTGCCACAGGGAGAAGGATGGGCGCATGGACTTCATCTTCAAATAAAGGTAAGATAATACATGTGGTTTTTATTTATTTTATTTTTTTTTCCAAATATATTTATTCATTTTTAAGAACATAACTCAACCAAAGACTCAATAACACAGTCTACATAATAAATAAACAGATAAAAAAAAGAAAAAAAAAAGAAAAGAAAAAGAACCAAAGAATAAAATAATAAAAAAAAAGAAACAAAGAATAAAATAAAATAAAAAGAAATGAAAAAAATATATATATACATATATACATATACATATATATATATACATATACATATATATACATACACACACACATATATATACATATACACACATACATACATACATACATATATGAGAAAGCAATAGAAAGATAGGGGGGTTTACAAATTTTCCCATCATTTTTTAAGTCAGAGTCTTAAGAGGTAATAAATGCTCGAGATAGGATGGTAGACACATGTCCTTCAGTGTAGTCCAGGAAGGGTTTCCATATGCAGCGAAAAGTTTCAGTCTTAGAGTGGGTAAGGCACGTCAAAAAGTCAAGTGGGATGTATTCCATAATAAGCTTTCTCCACCGAGAAACAGTAGGTGGCTTATTAGAGATCCATGACAGTAGAATATTCTTCCGAGCACAGTAAGTTAGAATATTATACAACTTACTCTTGTTTTTATTCTTGATATATTTACTCGGTAGACCAAGGAGAAGAGACACTGGATCGAGACTAATATTAATTTTGATAATTTTCCGTATTTCAACCAGAACAGTTTGCCAGTATTCCTGGATCTTGGGACATGACCAGAGACAATGCGTAAGGCTACCTTCATGTATTTTACATTTAGGGCACTGTGGAGATGAGCCTGGTTTAAACTTAGACACCCGGTTTGGGGCCAAGTGCGCTCTATGCAGTAATTTAAGTTGTAAAGCCCA
>JAVDPK010001175.1:60883-94230 GCA_034780415.1 Cichlasoma orientale
CTATCTATCTATCTATCTATCTATCTATCTATCTATCTATCTATCTATCTATCTATCTATCTATCTATCTATCCTTTAAGGCTAAAATGGCTCAGACAGTCTCTCTCTAATAGGATCTCATTTGAAAGTGGTGGCAGGGTTATCCACTAATCCACATCACTTTACCTGGATCTTATCTTTTAAGCTGCAGGCAGACTTCACTCTGCCTTGATTCACTTCTAGCTTTGCAGCCCAGCTGGCCTCTAAGGTCACAGTCAGCATCTGTAGCAGGAGACTGAAGTTCAGAGGTACTGTATGCATTTCAGATAGATTACAAAAAATACAGCATGAATATTCAAAGATTCAGATGTTAGCAGCCTGTAAGTGCAGAAGAACAGTAAGTCGAGATGGTGAAATTGACTCATCTCCTCTGTGACTCTTGCAGCATGGAGGACCACAGTCTCTCCATGCTGTCACCATCTGTGAGCCCAAACCCCTCAAACTGTCTGCTGTGCTGCTTCATCTCTAAACATTAGAGCTCAAGTTTAGATAACTTTAGATCTTAAGTTCAACAGTACAATAAACAGACATTAGATTAGAAGACAGTTTCACAATCGTGGCCAATGAGATATAATGATGATATAAATTTCTTTCAGGCCCCTCTTCTATGGAACCAGCTCCCAGTTTGGATTCAGGAGACAGACAACCTCCCTATTTTAATGTTAGGCTTAAAACTTTCCTTTTTGATCAAGCTTATAATTAGGGCTGGATCAGGTGACCCTGAACCCTCCCTTAGTTACACTGCTATAGGCCTAGGCTGCTGGAAACTTCCCATGATGCACTGAACAATTAATTAGGAGATTTACTATTATTGTGGAACAGTGGCCAAAGTCACAGTTGTCATCACTTTATTGTGTTCTTCTTGATGATGAAAGGATCCAAACACGACTGTAACATCACGTTTTTTCTCCTGTTCTTGTGGCCTCAGCATGCTGAAGTTACTTAAGATTAAAAAAGTGATAATGATAGGGAAGACATTTCTTTCTTTTTCATCTGTTTAATCGAACAGTTTATGCCTCAGTTGTCGCACTGGTTATAGTGTTCTGCAACTATGACTAACCTGGGGAGTCTTGGAGCTAAAAGAACGGGACTGCAGGTATTCCTGGCTCAACCACACTTCTTCCTGAGCTCTGCTTCCTCACAAGACCAAAGGTAGCATTCCATATCACAATCATATCACCGTCCACCTGGGAAAGAAACATTTACAGTAATCCTGGTTTTGTTTTCTGACCCTGCAAAAAGACAGAGGTCAGAAAAGTCCAGAGAACACAGATACACAGGGCCCAACATTCACACTCCAATATTTATTCTTCATAAACGAAGAGCACCAGATTGACACAATTATACCATTACTAGATATCGCATTACTTTGCATGAATGTATGAATAAACAAGAAATAAACTTTAGAGATGCTGAGCACCAAACTGCAGACAAACATCTGACGACCATCTTTTTTTGAAAGAGCCCATCAGAGGTCTGTAGCATGTGTTAACCCGTGGTATAAGCAGCAGTCACTGAAATATTGCTGTTTCATATAACAAGATCCAATACATGAAAGCCAGGGTGGGAAGGTTTTAATGACCTCTGCAAACTGGCTTACCTCTGCAAGTGTAAGGCTGTTTCTCCAGCACAGAGTGCTGCACACGCCTCGACAAAAATCTGACTCTGCAGTCACAGACAAGCAAAAGGCTCGAGCAGGGAGACGGAAAAGGCTATCTGGGCCTTGCTGGATGATGCTGATCTGTAAATTAGCAGAGTGCTTCTTGTTTCCACTAACCCATCTGGACAGTGACTGTGCGGAGCTGCCCTGGCAAACAGAAAACAGAAATAAAATTTAGGACCCAAACAGGATTTCTATAAAGACCACTACGCCATCTTGAAATCAGTAATGGAAAATACATCACAAATTTACAGAAAATCATTGATTCGTTTTTTTTAATTAAATATGAACACATTGCTTAACAAAAGAAATCGCAATGAAATTTTCAGTGTAAAAGAGCAAACTCGTGCTGAAAATGACTGACGTCCTTCATGTACACAGCACGGTTCAGGAAAATATAGAAATAATCTCAGGGTAGATGGCTCATAATAGGGATTCTGTAAGAAAGATTGTTAGCTCTAATATTAATACCACACAATCCAAGAACACAATAGAAGTTAATATGTCAGATTTCTAGAACAATGTAAAAAACAAGTTAGTTAGTCTATCCCAGCAGCCACAGGCAGGTTCACCCCGGACAGGTCACCAAGCTGTCACACAGACACATACATTAGTTAGAGGAACAAATCTATTTAAAATTACCGCGAGTTCACTACAACTACATGTATGACTATGTGCTTCTGTACTTTCATTCATCTTCTCAGGACACTGGGGTGACTTTTTGTGAGTCCTGTTTAGACAGAACTCACAAAAGGCTGATGTGGTCAGTTCAATAATCTGACCTAAGATATCTTTGCACAGGGTTTAATCCAGTACATCTCACCACCTTCATTTAACAGTGCACACTCTGAACCATTGCTCCCACACCTCAATAAAAAAAATATTGGCATTTACAACCAACAGATTTGCCTACAGTAATCATAAAAATACTGGTGTTCAGACAGAGATACAACAAATAGAGGTGGGCAAAGTCCAGTTCAGCACAGACACACAGACAGAGCTGGACTCTGGGTTTGTTTAAAGCTGAGGACAGTGAATAAGTCCCTGCTCACTGACAGTATTTCGCAGGATCTGGCAGCCTCTGCATGATGGGAATGTTACTGTAAGTTTCTGCTTACTCCCAGATGCCGGCAGGTCCAATAAAGCTGCATCCTGAGGTTTGTCACGAAGGATTAAAGGCAGCCAGACTTTGCTCAGACCATTACAATTTTATTTTACATTGACCATAATCCTGGGTCAATATGATGCAGTTTAATGGCTGCACTCCTCACCCCATCTCTAAGGGAGAGGCCAGCCAGTGGGCACTCCACCCTTTTCCAGCTGAGGACCATGGCCTCAGATTTAGAGGCGCTAATTCTCATGCCACCTGCTTTACACTCGGCTGCAAACTATTCCACTGCGAGCTGGAGGCCACCACCTAATGAAGCCAACACAACCGCATCATATGCAAAAAAGCAGAGGTGAGATTCTGAGACCACCAAGGCTATGCCTAGAAATTCTGTTCATAAAATTATGAACAGAAGACTTTAGACACCACTGAAAACTTTAGACCCTCCTACTCTTCCCGAAGGGTTCCGAGGGATCTTCCAGGAATTGTAACACTATTTTCTGGAAAACTGATTGGTCAGTAGGCGGTGATTTCATACCTGATGATCTCTAATCTGGAGATCAATAACATAAGTTACCATAGCAATTTACCCCGGTAAAAAGTGAGCCACCTTTGTAGTGCAGAAAACCCAGAGTTAATCCTGTCTTGTTAACTGTTAATCCAGTCAGGCCTGTCTTGTGGTGGACAGGAAGTGTTTTTGGAATGGCACAAATCAATTGTGTGTCATTTTATTGTGACACCTGTTCTGTAAATAGTTGTACCAAAAACCTCTGTGGCATTGCCTGCAGTTTAATGTAAATAGTTGTCTATAACGGTACGGTCACACCTGTGTGCTGAAAAAATACCATACAAGGCAAACCGTTTTTAAGGTGAAATATAAAGGTAAAATCAAAAGTAATCAAAAGCAGTCAATTATACTGTAGACTCCAGAGGGTTGATAACACTTGATAAACATAAATTCATCAGGAAAGTGTTTAGTGAGCCCATCGATCGAGGGAACAACGGACCATTTTCCAGAGACCAGCTAGAGGGAGCCCCCTTCTGGCCATTAGAAAGAATACAGGTTTAAGGCATCACATATTTGCCCTACTTTCCAGATGTGAAAGCTGCATCCATCTTGTACAAATAATCTGTGGTCAAAGCACTACACAGTATAAATTACACAAAATACCATGAATGTGACATTTTTAATGAGCCTATATTAGTAAACTATAAAGCCTAATTCTGCCTTCATTGGCAGCTGAAGATGCTCTCATCACGTCTCAGTAACTCAAGTAAGATTTCCCAATCTTGACTTTCCCCATTTATTGTCATATTAAAACTATGTAAAGACAGTGTCTATGCTTTTAATGATTCTGACCTACAGTTAATTTTAGTAGTTCTACTTAACATATTGAGTGACATCCCATTCTTAATCCATAGGGTTTAATATAATGCCGGCCCACCCTTTGCACCTATAACAGTTTAGGCTAGGGTGCCTTTATCGACATTTTTTGAATTTTCTTCCAGAAGCTCATTTGTGACGCCAGACACTGATGTTGGACGAGAAGGCCTGGCTCACAGTCTCCACTCTAATTCATCCCAAAGGTGTTCTATCAGGACTCTGTGGAGGCCAGTCAAGTTCTTCCACACCAAACACGCTCATCCATGTCTTTATGGACCTGCTTTGTGCACTGTTGCAGTCATGTTGGAACAGGAAGGGGCCATCCCCAAACTGTTCCCACAAACTTGGGGGCATGAAATTGCCCAAAATGTCCTTTCACTAGAACTTAGGAGCTGTGCCCAACTCCTGAAAAAGAACCCTAAATTAAAATCCCCCCTCCACTAAACTTGGCACAATACAGTCAAACAATTACCGTTCTCCTGGCAACAGGCCAAAGTCAGACTCATCCATCAGATTGCCAGATGGAGAAGTTTGATTCGTCACTCCAGAGAACACGTCTCCACCGCTCTCGAGTCCAGTGGCGGTGTGCTTTACACCACTGCATAAGGCTGGGATGCAGATACTCAGCCATGAAGTACACACATGAAGTTTGGAGGTTTGTAGCAACTGACTCTGAAGAAAGCTGGCAGCCTCTGTGCACTATGCGCCTCAGCACCTGCTGATCTCGATCTGTGATTTTACTTGGCCTACCACTTCGTGGCTGAGTTGCTGTCGTTCCCAATCACTTCCACTTTGTGATAATATCACTAACAGCTGACTGTAGAAAATATAGTAGTGAGGAAATTTCACGACTGGGCTTGTTGCACAGGTGGCGTCCTATCATGGTGCTGGAAGTTACTGAGTTCCTGACAGTGACCCATTCTTTCACAAACGTTTGTACAATCAGTCTGCATGCTTAGGTGCTTGGTTTTATGCACCATGAACGTGATTGAAACACCTGGATGGGTGAGTGAATACTTGTGGCAATATAGTGCATGTTTTGGGATCTCAAGACTAGTTTTCACCTGTTAAGTGTTGGAGGATGTGAAGCATAATGATACTTTGGAAAATGCATAAGTGGGTCTATACCTGCATGTTTCAAATGAGAAAGTTAATTCAAGGAGGCTCTGTAACCCATCATGTAACAGAAAGTAATACCAATAAAACTATGGCAGCTGTCAGTAGTACTAAAACCTTGCTTCAAAAAAAGACTTAAAAATAATAACAATGCAATCATTTGTACATTCTTAAAATCTTACATTTAATTGAAAATAGTACAGACAACATATCAAATGTTCATAATCAGAAATGCTATTGTTTTTTGCAATACATGTGCTCTGATGTCAACATGTGTCCAAAGAGTTGGGACTGGGCAGTAACAGCAAAAGACTGAAAGATGTGTAATGCTTGTTAAACCCCTGGTGGAACATCTCCTAATTTTTAATTAGATGTTCCAACAGGTCAGCAACACATTTGTGTACAACAACAGCATCCAAGACAGGCTGACTTTCTCAGAAGTCAAGATGGGGAGAAGTTCACTAAACTGCTGTGAAAGACTGCACGGCCATTTAGTCCAACAATTTCAGAAGAATATTTTCAACATCAAATTACAAAGAAATTAGGGAATCCATCAGCTACGATACATAAACTCCGTATGGCAGTGGTAAGACCTGGTGGTATTTGGACTATCGGAAAATACAAACAGTTCCTGAAAGCCCGGAAGTTGCACTTCACAGTCATATAGAGGTTAATACCTATTTGTTGCTGGAAGTCCACGAATGGCGGCACCTTTGAAGTACGATGTGCCACAAGTATGGTGTGTCTGGCGTGTTGTTGTGGGCCATTCAGTTCCTGTACAACCGCAGCAAGAGCTTGGTCCATATTTTCGGCAATAAGTTGGACTTGTTTCCTGTGGGTGCTGGACTTCGCCAGTGCTGCCCTTTGTCACAGATTCTGTTCATAATTTTTATGGACAGACTTTCTAGGCGTAGCCAAGTAGCGGAAGACTTCCACCTTGATGGCCTCAAAATCTCATCTCTGCTTTTTGCAGATGATGCGTTCCTGTTGGCTTCATCAGGTGGTGGCCTCCAGCTCACATTTGAACAATTCGCATCCGAGTGTGAAGCAGCTGGCATGAGAATTAGCACCTCTAATCTGAGGTCATGGTCCTCAGCCAGAAAAGGGTGGAGTGCCCACTCCGGCTCAGGGATGAGTTGCTGCCCCAGGTGGAGGAGATTAAGTACAGTACCAGTCAAAAAATTTGGACACACTTAGTGTAAGTATGTGACTAGTACTGTATCTCGGGTGTTCATGAGTGACAGGAGAAGGGAGTGGGAGATTGACAGGCAGATTGGGGCTGCTGCCCCCGCGACCCGGCCCCAGATAAGCAGAAGAAAATGGATGGATGGATGGATGGATGGATGGTGTGTGTGCGTGTGTTAACTTAAAGATGACACTGTTCTTTAAATCTACCACATAGCAGAATAAAATAGAATTATGGTTATAGCCATGCTGCATGCTCCATGGCTAACAGTGGAACACCTTAATGCAACATTGCTGCTCTGTAGTGGATAATTAATCATTCAAAACAACCTCCAACCTCTCTAATCTTCTCTACCTTGATGGGTTTCTGCCCAGCAGTAGCTACAACTAAATTCATCACATCTGCACATCTAGCAGGTAAACTGTTGTACATAATTTTGCTATTAATTACCACCGCAAATCAATGGATCATCAGTTTTCATGGATCATTCTTTATTGCACAATGAGACACAACCAAACACCACCACTGTACACTATTGAAGATAAACAATTTTCAGAGTTTACAGATGAAACACGTTCCTGCTGTGACAATTTCCTCACTTGCACTGCGATGCTCGGCTCCAGCTGGCTCTCTCTCTGGTGTGGAGCCTGAAGTGAGTGTTTAGGTGAGCTGACTGGTTGAAGCATTTCCCACAGACGTGGCACCGGAAGGGCTTCTCACCAGTGTGGATGCGGTGGTGCCTCTTCAGCATGCTTACTGTGGTGAAGCTCTTCCGGCACACTGAACAGCTGTATGGTTTCTCTTTGGTGTGCCAGCGCATGTGGACCTCCAGTTGACAGGCAAAGTTGAAGCCCTTGCCACACTCATTACAGCTGTGCCACCTCTGGATACTCTGACTCGGGTGATCGGGGTGAGATGGAGGCGGCTTCAGGGATCTCACATTTTTAATCTGCAGTATACGCACACCTTGCTTTCCATTTGAGCGAAGCAGCCCCTTCACCTGCTGGTCATTTCTCAGTGTCATGTGAGTCTTTGCAGTGGTGGCACAAGAATCGTTCTGGGTTGAATAAATTGTCATGGACGATGACAAGCTGTTGGATGGCTGCTGTTTCCTGTTGTCCTTCCTGTCAGTTTTTGTCTTAACCTCTGGGCATATAAGTGGAGGCAGGGAGACAGTCTGGGCTGGTGGAGGATGAAACCTCAGCAGCTCAACATTGCTGCAGTTTCCTTCTTCAGAGTTGCTTACTTGTAAACAATCAGTTTGAATGTTTCTTTGTTCATCTTTAACTTGTGACAGCAGCCTGGCACTCCTTCCAGATTCAGACTCATGGAGCTGGCTGTCTTCTTGGGCCTGGACAGAGTGAGGCTCTGAAATGTTACAAACATCACAGTCATGCTGGGTGGATTTGAAAAGAAAAATGAATGTCTTGTCTAAGGTATGCATGCACTTAAGAGTGTGCATGGTTAATGAACAAAAGGCACTATCAGCACAATTATTCATGGTGACATTGTAGTGCAAGTATTTCTTTTTTAAATTACACATCTGAATGAGTGACAGGTGCATCTGAAGAATGTGCAAACTGAAAGCTGAAGAACTCTTTCACTGTTGAATATTATATTTACTTACACTGTTTTGGCCTGACAGACCCACAGTGCTGCCAAAAACTATTTGCCTCTTTCCTGACTTCCTTTTTTTTTCTGGTCAAATTTTATTATCAAAGATAACCTGTGTAAATTTAAAAAAAAAAATGCAGTTTTTAAATGATGGTTTCATTTATTTGGGGGGGGGGGCATCCAACCTTACCTAGCCCTATGTGAGAAAGAAAGTAATTAGTTATTATTTGCCCCTTAAACTAATAATTGTGCCACTCTCTGCAGCAAGAACTCCAATCCAACCTTTGTGATGGACTTTGACTAGGACACACCAAAATCTTCATTTTGTTTTTTGAGTGAATAAGAGGTGGACTTACTGGTGGGTTTTCGACCATTGTCCTACTGCATAACCCAAGTGTGCTTGAGCTTTAGGACACAAACTGATGAGTGGACATCTTCAGGATATTTTTTTTGACGGAGAACAGAATTCACGGTTCCATCAATTACGGCAAGTTGTCCAGGACTGTTTGTATGATGTTCTTTTTATAAAATAACCTGTTTGTTTTACAACAGATGTAACAGGAAGCAAACCTTCCTAAAAAGTTTGTCTTGTCAATCCACACAACAATTTCCCAAAAGTCTTGGGGATCATTTGGTCAGCAGTGGTGTTCACTTTGGAACTCTCCTGTGGACGCCATTTTTGTCCAGTCTCTTTCATACTGTTGAATCATGAACACTGATCTTAACTGAGGCACGTGAGGCCTGCAGTTTTTCAGATGTTGTTCTGGGTTCTTTAGTGACCTCCTGGATGAGCTGTCAATGCACTCTTGGAGTAATTTTGGTAGGCTGACCACTCCTGGGAAGGTTCACCCCTGTTTCAATTTTTCCCCATTTGTGGATAATGGTAATGGCTAATGGCTGTGTAATCATTTCAGCACTGATAGATGTCAATTTGAGTTTCTTTAGATTGTGGCATGATGTCTTGCTTTTTGAGATCTTTTAGCCTACTTCACTTTGTCAGACAGGTTCTATTTGATTAATAATTTTTTTAGCAGGTCTAGAAATAATCAGGTCTGGGTGTGGCTAGCGAAATTGAACTCAGCTGTGGTTAATCACAGTTAATTCATAATTTAATAAAGGGCACAATTACTTTTTTTTGTTTTTTCCCTTAATAAATTTAATAAATATTTAAAACTGCATTTTGTATTTACGTGGGTTATCTTTAATGTTAAAATTTGCTTATTGGTCTGAAACATAAAAGTGCGACAAATATTAAAAAAAAATCAGGAAGGGGGCAAAAACTTACTTTTTCACAGCACTGTATAATAAACCATGTAAAGTAGAAAAACTTACATTGTATATGCCTTGGTACAATCCACCTTATGCAGTAGATCTCAATAAAACCCGCAAGCATGCACTAATGCTTTCTTGAGGATTTCTGTTGTTTTGACAAATACAGGAACCGCAATTAATTATCTGGAGCCTATCCGAGCTGCCACAGGGTGAGAGAGAGGGCACATTCTGGACAGGTCGGCAGTGTGTCACAGGACTAACACAGAGAGACAGACAACCATTCGTACTCACATTCACACTTATGGTCAATTTAGAATCACCAGTTAATCTAACCCCAATAACTGCATGTCTTTGGACTGTGAGAGGAGGCTGGAGTATCCAGAGGGACCCCACGCAGAAATTCATTTTGGGAAAGGGAGGCAGAACACCATAACTAACCATACAAAACCTTTCTAGAAAAGTCAAATTGAAGTTGTTACATGGTATAGAGCAGTTAATGTCAACCTGTGGTACGTGGGCCACATCCAGCCCCCCGAACATTACTGAAATCAAGACTAGCCTAGTGAGGAAAAAAATATTAGAGTTCAGATGCAAAAGCTGCTAAATACCACCGCTGTCAAAAATGAAATGATATTTACAGAATCCTTTCATTCCTTTCGTTCCTATCACAGAACGCTCTGTGAACTGTATGCTATGGAACACCCGGGGAACAAATTGGGCCGGGGGGGGCAGACTCGCGTTGATGCTGAAAGCAGACCTCGACAAAGCCTGGAGTCAGCTCCGACATAGTTGTACGTGTGAGCAAAACTGAGCTACAACTGAGATACTGCGAGTGCAGCTTAGACTGGCTTTCGGTACACTAGTGTACGTGGCGTGTGAATAAGCACAGACAGTTGCTGTGAGCTGATACTCTTCACCTGACTGCAGCAGGAGCCTCTGGACGGCCACATTCAGGAGCCGCTTGAGCCGCTCGTTCTCCTCCTTGGAGCGTAGGAGTTCGCTCTGGTACTCTACCACCGTGTCCTTAACAGCGCGAAAAATCTCTGCTGCCGCCGCCGTGAGCCTGTCGTTCAGAAACACGTTGAGATGCTCCAGTTTGGTCATGCTTTCAACCACTGTCACCGGAGACAGAACGTCCTTCTGTTTACATCCTCTCCGCCGGAAGTCAAAGCACACCGGCTTCTGGGAGCTGTTCTACAAGCCCATGGGTGTGACGCCACCTGCTGACTGGGGGGGTACTGACATGTGTGCTGTGCAAAAACTGCAAAGAAAGAAAAAGAAAAAACGTCAGATTTAACGACCCTTCTGCTGACGTTCTCGCCTCTATACTTTTTATGTCATCAATTTAAAAAAAAGAATAAATAAGTTACCACTTAGTAACTTATCTCTTTGGCAGGTACCATAGCCTGCAAATGTTTATCCAGGTGAGGCTTTTACCGCAAATTAGGTATATTTTTGCTCTTTCCATGGATTGTTGACCACTATGGAAGCTTTAGCTTTCCATCACATCCATCAAAAATCTATAGACTTTTATAGGGTTAACTTTGATGTGTTTAGTGTCAATCATCAGAACTTCTGTCTTGTTATAGTATACAGCTGGAGGAAAAGTTTGGGAACCTATGTTACATACTTTTGAATCAATATAACCTAAAGCACATCGATTTTTTACACAAGTCCTAAAAGGAAAAGAAAACCTGATTAAACAATGCAAGGAAAATATTAGATCCAATTATTTATGATGGTGATCCAATGTTACTGTATGTGTGGAAGAAAAAATATGTTACATGGCAATCATCTCTTTAACCATGCACAGTTTTCTAAGAATTATGTGGATGAGATCAGTACAACGCTTTCTGGTTCAAGTGTTTAGAGTCGGTGAAAGACAAATATTGCATTCCAGTAGGGCTGCAACTATCGATTTTTTTAGTAATCTAGTATTTTATCAATTATTCCATTGATTAATCAAGTAATCTTTTCAAAAGGGATATATCATGCTTTTAAATCCTTCCTTTTCATGTGTAAATCATTCACTTGTAGTCTATATAAAATAAAACTGCAATGCTTTGGTCTGAATTCCACTGGAACGTTCTCATGTAAACAGGGCCTACAAGTTTCACTTCTATTTACGTTCACTGCCACCGTCTTGGATTGTTAATTCGGGGTTGGATGCTCCGACTTTCCCAGTGAGAAATCGAACTTGAGGGGCGTTCCAGAAAAAAATTTCGAACTGTAAACTTGGAAATTATGACTTCCGACTTAGTCAGGAACGCACGTGATACTGAATAATGTTAATGACATTTTAATAAAGTGTGATGTTTATTAACAGCAAGTCAAATCAAAATCTCGGAGCATCCCATACAAAGTTGAACCTGGTATTCGTTAAAATAATTTTTATTTACAGTTAATGTACAACTCACTCTGAACAGTCAGCTTGCGTGAAACGGTGTGGACAGAGCAAATGCACATGACAGTAAAACAAGCTGAAACATTATCTGCAGGCAGCACTGCTGAAATCAAACGTTGTCCCCACCACTGTATAAAGAACATAGAAACAGTCCCTGAGGTGTTCAAAAAGAAAAAACTGAGTTCTTAGACATTTACCCTAGAATAGTTGGCGTCAAAGTATGCCCACTGAATAACAGAAATGATTAAAAAATACATACATTTTAATGAAACATTATATAAACTAAAGGATAGCCGCATAAACAGAGGCAGGGTGTGGACTCTATCAGATGTGAATAGAAAAGAAAAAAAGCACAGACACCTCACAATAAATAAGTCCTAACAGTAACCTGACCCAAAATTCTTCTCAAGTTCTGAGATACAGTCCTTGCTGAAATAAAACTGATACATTTCAATGTCATAATCGGGGAACAGGCTCATCACTCACAGACAGAAAAACAAAACATAGTTTGGAGAGGTGAATATAAGTGCAGCAGTATTCATTACATCTAGATTCAGCTTCCTCTTCCCTTTGCATACACAGTATACAGATATAACTTCTCTCTGAATTAATATCATCCAGACAAACTTCTTAGCATCTCTAACACCACAGCTTTAGTCATAGTTTTGTTGGACAGCGACACATGATTAATACAACTGAGGCCCTGCAGAATAATTCCTCCATCATCAGATATTCACATGGACAGGAAAGGAAAGAGAACTGTCTATGAGAGAAGATGTCAAAAAATTAAACAACATATATGAACCTAAAGCTTAAAAAAAGTTGAAATTTTAAGAACTACATATGTTTAAATTGCTCCATGGTAGATACTGGGATAATATATAAGTCACAAAACAAGTTTGTGGGAGAGACAAAGGGGCAGGCTCTTGACTGTGTTTGACAGAGCTCTCAGCTGTCAATCATTTCAGAAAGCTCCTGCAGCAGGTCGTCCTCTCCGATGCCGGGGTCTACGTCATCATCAAGGTGGTCGTCAGTAAACTCGTTGATCAGCTCCTCGAAGTCATCCATGGAGGAGGTGGAGGCGCCTGAGGTGGAGGCTACTCGGGAGGCTGCAGTACTAGGTCTCCTTGATTTGGGCTGAGAGGGCGTCTTCAGGACTAGGCTGAATGACAAAAAGCCTTGTTATTTACTTAGTAACTAAATGCTGCATTCATGCAAACAAACTGAGCATTTTTTACAGCAATTCCAATCTATTACTGGGATTATCTCCACAAACAACTAGAGATGCACCAATCAACTGCCTACGGGTCAGAATCGTGTGATTTCCAGCGTTCTTGGACCTGATCGGTGACCGGCTAGTCAGCCTCACATATGAGCCATTTAATGCATGTGCAACATGCACACAATGGCACAGTCAGACTTCCAACCAGTGACTGCCCGGCACTGTGCTGGGCCCAGGTAGTGTCGCGCCAGGCTGAGAATTTTAGTGGTTCACTATCGGAACTGTTGGTCATCCAAAAAAATAAAAACCTGAATCAGCCGAGAAAATTGCAATTGATGCATCTCTACAAAACAACACTTGGTATCATCAGTATCATTTGAGTGATGGGTTAACTATGTGGGTTGAACTTAAAAGGATACATTTGACTTTTTAAAAATATATTTAAAAAAGTTAACCGGTGGTTAAGCTGTGTGGAAGATAGGGCTGCAACTAAAGATTATTTTGGTAGTTCATGACAAGCTTTGCTATTCAGAATAAATATTAATAATAATGCGAGAAAAAAAAATAGGAGCCAATGTAGCTGCTCCTATTGTCCTTCACTCGTTAGCTAACATAACTGAAATGGTGCCGCTTAGCAAACATCATGCATAAGAGCTTGTTCCCGACAGGTAAACTAACAGAACCATCACTGTACAAACATTAACAGGGTATCAGTGCGGCGTTTTAAACGCTCAGCATTGCAGTGATGCCGCCGTGGAAGGAAAGCTCTGTTTTGCTTTGCCTCTGGAGCCATAGGTGCAGCACAATAATTGTTTTATCTATTTTTCCATCTGTAATTATCTTTTAGTTTGGAGCTCTTTACCTTTGGGGGACCATCCAGGACTCTCTAGCAGCAGCACCACTGATGGCTGGACTGCTTTCTTGGCCTAGACTCTGTTTGAAGACCGGGACAGTCTGAAGCTCCTCACTTGATGGGCTGGAGCTGGAGCCAGACCCCAGCTGGGTGATGAGACTACAGGGCACATCAGAGCTCAGCTGAGCATCCGCACTGATAGATGAGAACACCTGACAATGGGGAACAAAATTCACAAACATAACATGACTGGTTAGATCTCGCATCATTCATGGGCTTGAAAACAGGTGACGTTTTACCTCTTATCCAAAAGGCTTATTTAGTTCTAAAACCAAAACACAGCGAGTCCCAGGTATTTAAACCCTAGTGGGGGTGGTCCCCTTTGGAGGTGGTTGTTGACCCACTATTAATCATGTGCTTCATCACATGAGCTAAGGTGTAAAAAGAGGCATGGGCCACCACCACCAGGGGTTTTAGGTGAAACCACTGTGAGACCTTGCCCCACCCTATCATGTGACCTGTTGAGGTCACCTGAAGTAAGGTGTAAGTGGGGATTGCGGCACCTGGGAAGGGATCTCAAGACTGCATTGTATGTGACTGACAGCTGGTGTTGTAACCCACCACCTCTGTTGGTCATTCAGTGGACATAGATGGCATCTTATTCCTCTTTCAAACCATTTGTATTCCCAGTCAAAAATGTGAACGTTGGCATCCTCGAAAGAATGTCCTTCCCCCACTAGGGTATAAATACCTGGGACTCTCCAGCTTTTGGTTTTAAAACTGAAGAAGCCTTTTGGATAAGAGGTGAGATGTCTTCAAAAAAAAAAGTAAAGTCTAGTCACGTTTTTTTTCAAGCTCTTGAGACTATTATGACCTGGATGACTGAGAATCTGCACAGACATGATTCTTTTGCGTGTTTCTATACAGGATTATCAGAGTATAAATATATGATAAATATCAACGGCATCAAACACTGACATGAACACATGTCCAACTTACATGTGTGTCTCTGTGTGGTGTCTCTTGCTGTGGCTCCTCCTTTACTGCAGAGGGACTGTTCAGAGGTTTAACAGCAGCTACAGCAGATTGTTCTGCTCCCCTCCTCCTCGGGCCAGGCTTCACCTGCACCGCAGGCTTCATGACAGATGGTTTCACATTCAGTTTGGGTCTCACTGAAAGTAGAAAGTAATGGTGATGAAATGCTTCAGTATGCTCAGTCCCTTGTCGTAGTGACACAAGTTTTCCTTTACAGTTCTGGCAGGAGCAACAAAAGCAAATACAAGAAGAAGGTGCAGTGTTTTGGACTAGTGGATAATGTGAAGAATTTACTCATAACATTCATATTTATCTAGGCAATACTTCAGGTAAAACTGTACTCTGTATGCATGTCTATGGCACTGTGCTGCATCCCAAAATGCAAAGCATACCTAGGTATGGAAAGGTGTTTAGCTCAAGCCTGCTAGTTGGATTGGATTGAGGTCAGAATGCATTCTCATTATTAACTTTACACATGTATTACAGCCACAAAAAGCTGGAGAGGAAATGCCAAGCTTACTATGGCCTATTTAAGAAAACTGACAATAACAAAGTCCTTTCAAAGTGCACCAATGCAGATTGTACTGACTGCACCAGGTCTGACGTTTTCCCAACCTGTTGAGTCTAAGCTGGTTGCTTTGAGCTCAAGAAGAAACACAGGTTACAAAATAAAGTATGTACGACAGCATTGGCGATGTGGTACCTTTAGTGTCTGCAGTGTTTTCTGGGGATTTCTGTTGATCATTGTCCAGTGTTTCATCAGCAGCAGAGGTTGCTACCACAAGAGCCTGTGTGACCGGTGACAGTGCAGTGGAGATCTGTGTTTTCTTGTCTGGGACCATCCTGGAGCTGCAGTGGGACTTGGTCCCAGCCTGCTGTGGTGAAGACCTCGGCTTCACTGGGACTGAGGGCACAGTAATGATGGCAGCTATTGTTTCAGGAGTAGCCACGCTGTTCAGGGATGATGCAGCCATTGATCTGAGAGGAACTAGTTTACGAACAGGGACTCTTTGGGTGTGATCAGCAGCTGGAGTTGTGGAAGAAGGTGAGGAGGAGGAGCACGGTGATGTAAGATTGATTTTTGAAGGAACCTTCCTTTTCAGGGTACCACCAGCATTCTGGTTCTGAGGATGCTCTGCTTCAGTTGCTCCTGCTTTGGCCTGTTCCTCCATTTCTTGCTTTCGAATTTGTTTCTCCCGCATAATCTCCTCAAAGGTCTTGACCTTGATGTAGTTACTGGTCTAGAAGGACACAAGAAAATAACCATTATCAACAGTCTCTCTGATAAATAACCACAGCCGTTTCTTCTGTCTTGCAGACGGTACCTGAGGTTCAACAACTGGAGTTTCCTGTGGCTTCTTTGTCACTTCAGCACTCTTCTCTGTTGTGATGCTACCTATGTTCAACATAAGATTCATGTTAGTGTTTCAAAAACAGAAAAAAATTCATATTAACGTAATTTCCACATCACCTTTCTAGTCTTGTTAACCACTCAAAGCACTATATTAACTGCAATTCAATTAGAAAAACATTTAAAACACAGGGTGTAATAAATCTACATGCTCTTCCTGTATTACCACAGAGTAGGGCTGTGCAATGAATCCAATTTCAATTTTGATTTCATCTCCAAACAATCACAAAAACAAAAAAATTATTATTAAAACGATTAAGCTCTGCCAGTACACTCTTAACCCCGATTTATGCTGCAGCGTTCAGTTTTTGCGAGGCCCACAATGTAACCTATGTAAGTGGCCAGTGATGTGTTTCATTTAAAATGTATTTATCTTGTAATTCATTTATATTTATATATTCAGTATTTATTGTAAGTTTAGAGACTGTAGAAGTGCACTAAATTTCAAGGTATTCACTGTTCTTTAGTGGAATAAATGCAGTGTGTCTACAAAGTCAATGAGTTATTGTGTTAAATAATCATGATTTCAATATTGACCAAAATAATTGTGATTATGCTTTTTTCCATGATTGAACAGCCCTACCACCGAGGAGATCATAATATGCAAAAGGCTATGGTGAAGCCTTACTTTGGGGAGCCAGCTTCTTAATGAGCAGTAGGCGGGGCTTCTTGGCAATGTTCTCTTCAGTATCAGAGCTCTTCTTTTTTTCAGCCTCCACTGCTTGCTTAGCCTGAATCCTTGCTGCCTTCTCCCTGCGGATCTCTTCCAGGGTCTTTACTCTAACTTCACCCACGTTTGTGACCTCAGGTCCGTGCCCAGCTGTGTCCGACTCTTCCTCGCTCTTCCCTGGAGCTTTCTCCCATGTGCGACTGACCTTAGGGTAGGGTTTCTGTTCCTCCTCCTGCCTTTTTTTCTTGTCCCGAAGAATCTCAGAAAATGTTTTGACATTTCCGATGGAGGCGTCTTTCACAGTGATGGCTCGCTTGACTCCACTGCTGGCTTTGCCAGTGCTGCCCTTGCCGTTGTTCTGGCTCTCACTTTGGGACATGACTGCCTTCTCCTGTTTGATCTCCTCAAGAGTTTTTATATGGATCTGCTCAGGATCTTTCTGTGATACCACACTGCTCTCAGCTGCAACACACAAAAAATTTATCGCTGATGGGTATGATTAATATTATTTCACAATCAATCTCAATCTAAGTCAAACTTCTTACCTGACTGAGTGGCTGCAACAGGACCACAAAGCAATCCAAGTCTTTCCTTTGCAGGTTTTAAAGCTGAAAAAGCAGAAGACAAGTCTTCATTTTGTCGATCGTGAACGCCATCACAATACAACCAGAATATAAGGCCACAGCTGGTGCTCATTGAATACTTGTTTGCTAGTTTTGATGTTTTACAGTACGTACCTTTCTGGGGGGGTATGGATGGTTGGTCCATGTCCATGACCCTACCCAAACGCTCAGCCAGACTCCTTTTCAGGGGGACATCTTCTACATCAAGGACAAACAATGAAGTTCTAATCTCTACATTATTATTCAGAGTGGTATCTGACAATTGCAGCAAAAGAGAAAGTTTACCACTGTTGTTAATCTTTCTTCCAAGTCTTTCGGTCACGCTGACTCTTGCTCTCCCAGGTTCTTCAAGCACAAGAGAGTCTAGAGTTAAAATGTAGTTGAGAAAAGAAAACAAGTAATGTATGAGGCTATGCTTTTATTTATTTTTACGACAATTTAAAATTAGGCTAACACTCGCGAGCTACTTTGTAAGTAAATCTGTTAAACTGCTTGATAACGCAAATATCTAATCAGCCAATAACAAGGCATATGCATTTAGACATAGACATGGTCAAGCTGACCTTAAGTTCAAACTGAAAACCAGAATGGGGAAGAAAGGTGATTTACTTTAAATATGGCTTGGTGATTGGTTCCAGATGGACTGCTCTGAGTATTTCAGAAACTGCTGGGGTTGGGCGACATGGATCAAAAATGATATCTTGATATTTTTTAGCACTTCTGAGTCAAAGCTACATGTCTCAAATGTCACACGGGCACTTTTATTAACATTCAGCTGTAGATGTACATGAAAAATTCCTCAAAAATAAACTATTGGCATATTTAAATAATGCTCCTCAAATAAATTAATGCTTTTTTCCTCCATAACAAAACACTCACAGCTGTGCTATTAAAATGTAAACAGAAAAGATACAGAGCAAAAACAGCAAAAGGCTGACTTATTCTTTAAAAAGCCAGTCTGCAGTGAAGTACACTTCACCAAAGTGCGTCCTCCTGTGTGTACTCCTGTACATCTAGTACTCTGTGCAAATAAAACATGTAAACAGACTGAATGAATAAAATTCCATCCTTCAGTCAGCAGGAGTCTAGCCAGCTCAGTAAATCCAGATATATGCGCTGATGTATCACAGCAACGGGCCCACCCGCTCAATGCGGCGTCTACATATCGGCCGGCTGCATCACGAGCACACGAAAAAGACCCACTTCCGCTATTAAGGTCACATGACTTATGGTCATCCTGCCGTTTCCAGTAGGATGAGGTGGAATATCACAATGCTCAAATCACCTCAGTCTGGTTTCTCAAATATAGCTCAAATATCCAGTGTGTGTAGTTTTCAAATAGGGAACATCACCATAAGAGGAGTATAATCAACATAAAAAGCAGTATAATTCTGTGCAGCAAGCCTGGAACAATTTGGGTTAAACATTGTATCTACTTCAGCCCACAATATTGAACTTCATTAAGTTGGTGCTGACATTTCTCCAGATTGGTCATGTGTTAGAGTTTATGCTGTCAGACTATCACAGATAGGAATGCAAGTCTTTGAATTTCTGATCATTTTAAAGTTTATAATTTTTTTTACCATCTCTGGAGTCAAAAAGTGCTGGTCGAAAAAATGTGTGGATGTTTTCTTTCTCTCCATTGGTAGATGTTTCAGCAGCCTGGATGGGGTAACCAGCTCTCTTCATGCTGGCCTTCAGGGCTTTCCTTAGCCGGATCTCCTCCAAGGTGCTCACACCGAAGTTCAGTGAATCATCTGTAAACACCAAACATTGTCTCATAAAGATCTTACCGGATTTGGGAGTCTCAAGGAATAAATTGAATTGTGATAAAATATAACTCAAGAGCTTGTGTCTCTGCACAGTGTCACCTGATTTCGGTAGCTTTCTAGGAGAAGGGCCACCCTTTCCCTCCTCTCCCTCCTCTGAGAACTGGTCTGTAAGACACCAGTGATAAGAATCAAAAAAAAAAAGTTCACTACATTATACAAATGAATCCTTTTCAAAATCAAATCCAGCTCACCATCTTCATCCTCATCATCATCTGCTGGATTAATCACCACTGGTGGATGGGTGGGGCTTGGTACTGGCTCCTGAGTTTCAGTCTTGATGACACCTCTGAGCTGAGGATTGACTGTGGTGGGAAGAAGAGCAACTGCGGGGACAACTGGTTCTTCATGCTGTTGTTCATTGTCCTTCTTCACACCTGGTACAGTAAGGGCCATTTTCATCACCATCTCGCAGTAGTGGAAGTAAAATAGTGATAAAATGTTGGTATGTCTGTTTAAATTAACTCCACTCACTCTTATCAGGTAGAACCAAGACACCTTCTACATAGCGGGGTTTTTCATGGTAGAAGGCACAATGTGGCTTCTGGCAGCCTGCTGGCTGTTTCTCCCAGTAACACGCGATCTCCTTTCGATTTTTCTGTTTTGATGAAGAACATCAGCATCATGTAACAGCATGCATGGAGAAGACAGGCTCCTAACTCTCAATTGTGTCTAATATTCCTAGTATGTCAAAAGAGAATAAAAATGTATTTTTTCCAAATTCGGAAAGTTTATTTTCCCTATTGCAAATTCATAAATACCATCTACTCAGGAGACTGAGGTCATTTGGAGTACAGGGGGACCACCTAAGGACTTTTTCTGACTCAGTGGTGGCATCAGCCATTTAATATGGAGTGGTCTGCTGGGGTGCCAGCATCACGACAGCAGACAGGAAGAGACTGAATAAAATCTTAAAGAGGGCTGGCTGTGTCCTGGCATGTCACTTAGGCCCTTTTTCCACCGACTGGGTGCCGGTGTTTGAACAGTTCACCATTTTTTTCCACCGCGAACGCACTCGGTGCTCGGCCGAAAAACGAGTTCAAGTCTGGCACCGCAAACTATCTGGTCTGGAACCAAGAACGTGTGACGAAAGCGGCAGAAGGGCGTGACTCTGTAACATAAAGTTTTCTACCGCTATTTCACTGCATGGTGTGTATTATATAAGAAAAGCAATGCGATTGCCACGGCTGTGAATTAGGTTGGGCTCTAAGGCTGAACTTGCTGCTTTGTATCAGCTCATATCACAGGTAAAAGGACACAAAGTGCGTACTTGTGTCTTGCTCGTAGTCGCTGTCTGTGTTTACCTCTGTGCTGCACACAGATGCTGCAGTAGTTTGTTTGGACTGTAAAATATGTTCACAGCACAACAGCATGTTTTCCCACATTTGTGCCCTTCGGCTTCCGTGTACAGACGAGGACCCGCCCACACTCATACATAAAGGATCAGTTCGCAAAGCACGGTGGAAACGCAGGCCCGTTCTTAAACGTTTCACCGGTTCATTGGAACTAGCACCAGCACTGGTTTTCACTTGGCAGTGGAAACGCAGTATTACACCCTGTACAAGGGTGGGAAACAAGAGGAGGTAAGCAAAACTGGCATCCATGCTGTGGAACAACTCCCGCACCATGCATGGGACTGTGGCAGCACTGAGCATCTCCTTCAGTGAACGACTGCTTCATCTGAAGTGTGTAAGAGAGCGTCATCATAGGTCCCTCCTCCTGCTGTCAGACTCTACAACCAGCACTGACCCTCAGCAGACTAGTTACTATTTACTCATTTCACCTAAACAACAGGTGCAATAATGTTCATTCAATTAAAAACAAACACAATAAATGTGCAATAATTATTCATTTTTACTAACATTATGGTTTCTGATGACACTTTTGACTCAAACACTGTAGGTAAGATCTCTGATGCAAAGAAAGGGTTAACATTTTTAATTAGCCTTGTGTTTACAGAAAATATTCAGAAGCACTTCAGATTTTCAGATCTAGCAGTGAAAGAAGGTGTTTGCCTTTACAGTGCACTGAGCGTTCCTCACAAAAGGCCCACAATGAGGAGTGGAGCTCCTGGTTTCCAGGGAGACGGGTTTTTTTAACCCTTCATTGATGGCCATTCAAGAGACACACAGCTTCAAAAATTGTCTTCTTTTTAAATTCGGCTTACTGTTATTTCCATGTGGCGAAATTTGCAGACAGTACGGAAGCAGCGTCCTTCCTGCCAGAGGCTGCAGATCGTCTCGTTGCCCATAGCTGCCTCACAGTGTCTGAACGGGCAGCTGTCTCCCTGCACAAACAAACGATAAGCTCATCCTCTTCTTTCTGTTCACCACACACTTTCTAACCCAACGTGTGTATATAGTAGGTTTGCTTACTTTAGTGCAGGTAGAGTAGTAAAAGAAGTAGCAGTCATTTCCATGGCTGGTCATAGTAAAGCTAGTATGTGCGGCGGTGGTAATAAGGTTATGACCTCTGAACCCGGCAGCTGGTTCTCTTCAGGGCCAACAGGAATCTCCCTGGCAAGACAGAGCACAGAAGCAAAATATCATTCTCATGGGCTTCTTAGTCATCATATCTCTCAACTGAGCCTCTCAACCAGCACATAGACTGAAGCTGGAAACGGTAGTAAGCTCATCGCAGGGTACTTTATAACATTCTGCTCTTTAGCCTCTGTGTGGCACGCATCAGAACATTAACCAGAGCGCTACCTGCTGCAGATTCTCACTGGAGCATTGCTCTTGCTTGTGGCAAAGGACAAAAAAACAAAAGATCCTTGAGAGGTCTAATCCAAAGCGGTTTTCATCAATGAACTTTGAACGCAAAGAATCAGTTCTGTATATTTTCCATCACCACAGTGGATTTTAAGTCAAACAATCAAGATATCATTGAAGTGTGGACTTGCAGCATTTCTCCTGATTTACCTGAGGTGGTAGAGAAGTAGTCTCCCTCGTGAGTGCACAGCTGGTAGGGTGTCTCCACGGTCGTAAGAAAGTCCTGAAGGAAGACTTGATCCGTGAGATAAGAGGAAAAGTGGGGTGGGTCTCCCAGTGACACTTGTCTTCCTACGACATCCCTTTTCTGAGATTGAGACATCTTTATCTCTGCCAAACTGCTAAACATTACTGATGCTGATGCAATAGAGTCCTTTGGGGATTTTTTAAAAATATTACTAATAATAATTGGTATGGCTACTGATATAAATAAATAGGGGGACATTAACAGCATGAACACAAAAAAGGTGGGAAAAAAGCCCTCAACTGATACAGCAAAAAAGTTGAGAAAGGTGGGGTAGCAGGCAGAAAAAAAATCCTCAGCTTCTTCTTCGACTTGGTGGCATTTTACACACTTGGAAACATTTGAGTGCTGGCAGTGGGGAAAACTGGGCAGGACTTTCAAACTTCTAGGGACTTTCATCTCTTGATTACCAAATGCTGAAGGGAGAAAAAAATCTTCTGGGGACAAATTATCCGTATCCAGGGATCACCAAAGAGGGCCAAGAAGATGGGTTTAAAACTACAAATTGATCAAAAGCACTCCCCAGGGACCTGAAAATAGGTTATTAAAAAACAGACAGGACAAACACAGCGCAGACATTTCCACACAGAGGAACAACATAAGACATATGTGCTCTCAATCCTGTCCAGAATAAACTGTAATCTGATTATATCTGGAATCTAGAAGAATGGACACACTTACATACGTGTATATTTCAAGTGTCTAATGCAAAACAAACACATTTACAGTTTTGGGGAGGGAAGACCAGGGATGCTTCTTTACTCTAGACACAGAAACCTTTGCTTGCCAGTGACAATCACCCTTAACTATGATTGTCATCTTAATTATGGGTAAAAATGCACTTGATTGTAACAAACAACCCTTAAACTTAAATACCCAGGAAAAAATAACGAGTCACAAACTTGAGCAAAAATAAAACCAGCTAATAAGAATTTTACCTTACATCAATATTCTGTATGTAAAGTCAAAGCTTGAAAACCAACACAGCCAAGAAAACATTCACATACTTACTGTTGAATTATGAAAAAAGTGGCTCAAAACTAACTGGAACGAACTACGTGTGATTCCCAGCCGTAAAGGAAAAACACCACTGTACGAAAACGATGATTTGGATTAATAGTTAGTCTGGCTAACTCGTCTCTAGTTTAAAAATATTATGTATCTAATTTAGACTCTCAAATTATTATGCCCTTGCAGTGAAGACTATTTTAGCTCATGTAGATAACAGAGGCCTACCGAAACCTCCGACGATTATCGTGCTAAAGGTTAAGACGGCTGTTTATTACCGTGGTATTCACTTTCATAACACTTCAATATAACAGCCATATGTATGTATGTAAATAGTGCAGGTGATGTTAAATTACCAGTTTCAATTTTAAAAAGATTTTTTAAAAGTTGTAAAATACACAAGAAAAATCGACCCCTGCTCGGCGAATGCCTCAGCCGCACTCTGACTAAAGCAAAATGGCGGCCGTAGAATAAAAATACAAGGGGGCGGCCTTTCAGTGTGCTACGTTCAAGTCACGTGGAAATATCGTAGATTCGAAAACTGTATTTTGCCCTGTTTATAACCATATAGATTACGATTACAGCGCCACTTCACTTAATATGCGCACATGAAAGAAGAATTTCTGATTTTTAAGAATACTTTGTCTTAAAAAACAGTGCAGTGGTTTACACAGTCTCCAAACAAGCAAAAGATCGATTCTGCGAGGAAACACAAAGCCTTTAGGGTTGGGTCAAGACAGGCGTCGGGCATAGGCATTTAAACGTATATAAGTCTATGGCTTCGGGTGTGAAAAATCTGCTAAATCAGATCTGCGGACTTACTTGTTGCGGTGACCCTTAAAGAATCAGGAAACCGCTGAAAGTAACATTTTTTACTTATCTGAAAGTAAATAAATAAACTCCATCAATACAACAAGACTAATTATGAACGAGTTAGTTACGTTGCAATACATCAAACTCTCACAAGAGAGCAGCATTCCCTTTTGTTTATGTGGCCTAGATGCGCCACCTTTCGCGTGACGAATGGATGTTGATTTTAAGTACTATCAACATTATACAGCACTGTGCAGTATTCACATTTCCCTCCACCCTTCCCAACATCAGAAACGCTAGCTATTAATCACACTGAAAGGTGAATGAGATTTATTGCGTTCTGACTTTTTAATACACTTTATTCTGAAAAGTAAAAATCGGAAGTGGTTTATATTTTACTTTGGCGAGTTTGGCGGCAGTTCAGTTGTACAGGTTTTGACAGTACCAGTGTTGACTGTGCAGGGAGACAGTCTGACTTACTCTGCCCCTTCTGTCAGCTCTTGTATCGTATGACACCGTTCGAAAGCAGACTAATTTTAAGTCAGCTTGAAAAAGTAACACCGTGACACTAACTGCTGCCTAGTTTTTACATGCTCCTATGGACACTGTTCAGGTAAGTGAGTTTGCTGAGTGCTCTAGTTGACGTGAGTTCGCGTTAGCATGTGGCTATTAGAGGCTTGACTAACTAACTAGGGGAGGGCCTGTTAGCTGCAAGGTGACCAACAGGTAACGACTTCGTTTACCCCTGGCTAACTGTGTGTTTATGTGTCTTTGGTGCATAGAAAGCGATGTCTGGATTCTCTCTGGACCTTGGACCATTGAAGGAACCTCTGGGATTTATTCGTGTCCTAGAATGGGTAAGCAATGTCAAATACATGTTTGTCTATGTTAGTTATCCTCATCAGTATGTAGTCTTCAGTTACTCAGCATTCCCAAAACTGGTCACCATGAAGACTCCTATGAGTCCATTTACTTAAGCCCATGTACCAGTAACGAAACTAAGGTCTACAGTATTTTCAGGAAGATATTCTAGCAGTTGAATAAATGGGATGAAGAACTTTTAACTTTTCTGTGTCTGTTTTGTTGACTTGCAGCGTTTGCTTAGTTCAGTCATTTAAATTTGATCATAACACCGACCTTACTATGACCTTACCGACTGTTAACCTTTACCCTTTCCATTCATAAATTCTGATTATGTGTAGAACGCGATCATACTGACAGCTAAAATGTTACCAGGAAATTCCAAGATACTTTGGCACTCGGAGTGTAGTGGGCACTTTGTGTTGTAGATCAGAGTGTGAGTTAATAATTCTGGGAACTAGTTCCGTTTGATTGTTGTGTGAATGCCAGCTGCTGAGAATCAGATAGCTTGGGTTTATGTTCTGTGGCTCAGTTTAACATGCTCCAAATATCTGTGTGATTGAGCTTCTATTTTGAATGGACTGAATACTAAAAAAGGAAACGGTTTAAGATTGTCCCCTCTTATGCTCGATGTTTTTAAAGCATGGATTTGTGCAAAGTAACATACAGCAGAATATATCTGCCGCTGTTTCACTTTAGGAAGGCGAGGTAAAAGTCTGGCGTCTATTCTATTTTAATGTAGACTCACTGGAAGGGTTTGCTATCAAATGTCTACCTCTCAAAAGGACGACGAACTTAGTGAAATGTTGTCAAGAAAAAAACTAGCAGAATTAAGCGAAATTTATTCCCCCGCAAATGTTTTCAAGTGCATACACGCTTCCGTTCGAACAACGAGCGGTGAGGGTTTACACCCAACGCAGACGTGCTCCCGCGCAGTTCTCTAAAATCCCAACTGTGCGTCTGCCGAATGCTGATTGGTTGACAAGTGTACCGGTGTCGCGCACAACAGTGTGGTACTAAAAAGTGATCGTCTGCCAAAAAGTAATTTCCGATGTTCCTGTATGTCTGTGTGTTTTTTGTTTGTTTTTTAAATGAATGTGTAATGTCTTTGCTTTGGTAACTACATTGTAACTAACAGGATTTATGAAGGGCTTATACATAAAATGAAGAAATGACCTGTTTTGCAAGTATCTTTATGACTCTTTGTTATTGTAACTACATAATAATCAATCCTGTGCTTTTTGGCCACTTAAACTATCTTTATAAAACTGTAATGTTATATTTGTTGCAATTTCTGCTGCCCTTTTGGCCAGATCTATCTTGACACGTTTTACCCTGATAACTACAGAATACATCAAAGTCACTTTGTCAAAAAGACATTGCAGCTTCTAACTTACAGCAGGAATGTTGTTTCTTTCTCAAAATGACTTTATCCTTCATGACAGACATGTTTGGCATATGTTTCATGAATTATAAGCCAAAAAGTCATTTGCAGCAGTTTAAATACAGCCAATTATTTTTTAGCGAATATCAGAAATCACTTTTTGGTAGGTCGTCACTGTGCATTGATGTTTACATTTAATCCCTACTCCTTCCTTATTTGTCCATCTCTTTTGAAACTCTGTGTGAGTATTTAGTGTGCAAAGCCCTACAAAATGCTTCAGACAGATTTTTCAAGTTTTTTATATTTTGAAGATAAACAGTGCATGAGTGTTTCAGTGACTACTTCTTTCTTATTGGCTGAATCTTTTTGTATTTGATACAAGTATTTATTGCACAAATCTATGCAAAATGCTGCAGATGAATTTCTTTGACTTTTTTCTTGTTTACAAATTTCTGAAATTTGGAAACAATGAAAAAGATTGTCAGCTCAATGATGGTTGGCCTACGGTCAAATTACTTTCTTTTCCAATATATCACATATTGAACAAGTAAAACATTTGACAGCAGAGCTCTATAGGCCACCAGGTCTCTGGTTTAACACTCGTTTTCACTTCAGCACTTTGTATGTTAAAATTTAGCTCTTCTCCGTGGTTCCCTGATGGACCAACACACTGGTTGTACCACATACTTTGTACACTTCGTCCATCGACAACAGGAGCTCAATATATGAATATAGAATTATGTTTTAAAAGGTTCAGTCATTTGTATCAGAACCTTGTGACTTGCTTATCTACTCTGCCACTCCTTGACCATGAGAGGAAGGGAATGTGTTGGTCTGTAGGAGGCTGAGTGGAAACTCTGGACAGGGAATCGCTGTCCTGTGGAGCATTTATTTGGGGTGTAGTCAGTTTGGCCTGGGTGAGCCAAACAGGGCTGAGCTGAAAACTGAGAAATGTTGTGGAGATCCTGATATACCTGAAAGATGAAACCCATTCCTGAAAATCCTCAGTGGGCCTGATGTGTGCTAAATATTGCACTGCTTTCCTGTGTCTGTGGTTGTGGTGATCATCTTCCTGTCTTTACTACACTGCAGCAGGCTGTTCATCGATGTGCCTGCTCCTATGTGTTGGCCTGTTGGTAAGCAGCTGTTGTGCAGTTGAAATGGATCTCTTTGATTTGGCAGTGTGTTTGGTACATGTGGGTGTAAGTGAACAAAAGATAATATACTTGAAAATATGAAAGCGAGAATCACGTGCCTTAAAGGGAATCTTTTCATTGGAGGAAGGATGCAGGGTTCTAGCCAGAAAAAATTCACAGGCCGGCACTATCGGAACCAAATGGACGAAACCGGGGTGTGGTGGTGTGGCGGACCACTTGCTAGTGCTAATTGTCAAACCCGCTAGCTAAATCCTTGAGAAGACAATTACAACAGCAGTACTGCTGGGTTATCAGATATGAGCAGGTTTTTTCTGACCACATCACTTTGATTTGAAAATCACAAATCTCCTGAATGCTCCTGAAGCATCACAACTCATGCAGACACGGTGTTAAGCTTTGCTTCATTTTTTCCATTAAGCCTTAGAGTTCATTAGACAATGTGCAACAATCAGTGAACCTGCCTGTGGGATCACTGTTATTTTAGTCCAAAGCGGTATTTTGACACATCTTGTAGCTACTGTAGGCCAGCATATTGTATGAAACTGAACATGTATTACTTAAGCATTGTAAGTATTTTAACAATGCTGACAAAGCTTGAATTATATGGTTCACCAAAAAGAGTCTCTATCCCATAGTAAAAAATGTTCTTCCTGCTTTCAATTTAGTGACAACTTTATAATGTTTGCCAGATTTGGCTGTATGACAGAGGGCTGGGGCACGAAGTCCAACACTACTTTTCCAGGTCGTGTCACTATTTTAGCATATAATATCTGACCTATATATATATATCTTTTTGCCCTCCCAGCTTGGGTCCTCTACTAGAGGCCTGGGAGCTTGAGGGTCCTGCGCAGTATCTTAGCTGTTCCCAGGACTGCACTCTTCTGGACTGAGGTCTTAGGAATCTGCTGGAGCCACTCTCCCAGTTTGGGGGTCACTGCCTTTATCACTATCTTCCACATCCTTTCCAGTTCCTCTCTCAGCCCTTGGTATTCATCAAGCTTCTCGTGTTCCTTCTTCTTGATGTTGACGTCACTTGGTATTGCAACGTCTATCACTACGGCCTTCTTCCTTTGTTTATCCACCACTAGAATGTCCAGTTGGTTAGCCATCACAAGTTTGTGATGTTTGATATCAGTTTCTAAACTTGCTAATTTGTCTAAATGTAATGTTTGTAAGGATATTTGTATAACGTTATTTTAAATTAGTTTTATAGACGGCGTTCTAGCTAGCAGTTGATTGCCCGGCGCTGTGCTGGGCTGAGGTACTGTCACTAGCCCTAGCAAGGGATTGTCCGGTACTGTTTAGTACCAAGGCACAACCTTTGATTCCGCTGGACTGTGAATTTCTGATGGTGGCGCGGTGGTTAGCACTGCTGCCTCACAGTTAGAATACCATCTGGAAGGCCTGGGTTCGATTCCACCTGTGTCTGCGTGAGTTTCCTCCGGGCACTCCGGTTTCCTCCCACAGTCCAAAGACAGTTAGGTTAATTGGCCAATCTAAATTGCCAATAGGTGTGAATGAGAGCATGAATGTCTGTGTTAGCCCTGCCACAGACTGGCGACCTGTCCAGGGTGTACCCTGCCTCTCGCCCGATGTCAGCTGGGATAGGCTCCAGCCCCCCCGCGACTCTGAGAAGGATAAACGGAAGCGAATGGATGTACAACCCTGATAGAATATGATGTAGAGACTATAATAAAGTATTTATAATTAACTTAATCTTAAGCCTTTACAGCAGTAGTATTAATACATATAATTCTGATGGAACATTTTTCTGTTTTAAAAAATACTTTTTATACTTGGAAAATTTAAATTTGACAGTAATTTTATGTTTACTGATGTCTTTTCATAGTGTGGAATCGCTACTTTTACTAAATAAACAGTGCTATAAAATTCCTCCAGCAATCGCCATTGTCAGTAACATTAAATATTCAGAAGATAACTCTAGGAAAGAGTGCAGCAAGATTCAGGAAGCTGTCAGAAAATCATGAAATGGTGTTTATTAATCATGTCCAGTTTGTTTTGTTAACAGTGGAGGAGGATTTGTTGTTGCCCCCCCCCCCCCACACACACCCCAAGTCATTGCATGCCACTGGTCAAATGTCATGTAATTGATATTGCTTTAAATTGTCAGAAGTTCAGTCAGAAGGAAACAAAACACAGCTGTTCCTGAAGGAAAGAGGATATAGTGATGTGAAAATAAATTGTACATTGACTTTGTTATCCTTAAAAGTAGCACAGGTTTAATTCCTTAAAAATATTCTGGTCAATCAAATGAATGCCTACCTTCTGTTATTTATTTTTTTCATCTTCAACAGGTCTTTGCAGTCTTTGCTTTTGCCACCACTGGAGGTTACTCTGGGACAACTCACTTCACAGTCAGTTGCCAAGGCAAAGACCTCGATGCAAAGGCTTTTTTTGGCTACCCATTCAGGTACTCAAGAACACTAACACACTCCAGTTATACTAGTCTTTGATGCAGTGTCCTGCTAGTTCCAGAACTGCTACCCATACTAAAGTGCAAACTCCAGTTAAATCATGCTCTTCTTTCAGATGGAGAAAACGTGTGGTTTACTGTGATAATATAGTGGAAAACACACTTTCGCAGTAATGAGCGACTTGCTATATTAATGCTATATTAAAGCTTAAAATGACAATTTGATTGCAGACCAGACTCAACCAGACTAAATAGTGTTTGATATATGGTGAATAGTCTGTATTGGTGTGTCCAATCAAATAGAGAATGTCCATACACACAGGTTCTGATTTATATGAGAGTGGCACATTTTTCATAATGTTGCCTATGTACACCACCACAGTGATTTTGAAATGTAGCAGGCAACATGAGATTGATGTGCAGATTTTAATCTTCAGTTCAAAGGGCTGCGACAGAATCTTTCTTGTTTTGTTTTAATGGGCATTTTTTAGATAGTTCAGTGTGTCCCAACACATAGCCTTTACTTGGCAAACCCCCTAGGCTCGTTGATTGCCTCACTCTTATTTTCAATGTTCAGAAGGTGCTCACCAACTAGCCTCAGCCCTAACCATCTAATGTTTGTTGTTCTGTTTTCAAAAGTGACTTGACAGCTATTTCTCAGGTCTAAGTTCCACAGCTCCGTCTGCTTATAAATGATCTAGTCAAATGTCAGTTTCCATGAGCTGCTAAGTACCAGCAGTGTTACAGTCCTCACTTTTAATTTTACCTCCATCACTACAAGTTGTTATGTCAGAATGAAGTATAGTAGTAAGTGGGCAAATATTAGCTGAATCATTAGCTTGGTAATGACTTGGTTTCATAATAAATGCCTTCATGAAAAGCGCTGTGAATTATTATTATTATTATTATTATTATTATTATTATTATTATTATTTATTTATTTATTTATTTTTGTTTAACTTTTTGACTTTTTTAATTCACAGACTCTTAGCCAGAGGTGGCAAAAGTGCAGACATTCTGTACTTAAGTATAAGTACAGATACTTGTGTTAAAAAAAATACTCTAGTAAAAGTTGAAGTACTGATTCAACTTCTTTACGCAGAAGTAAAAAAAGTACAGACTCTGAAATGTACTTAAAGTAAGAAAGTAAACATTTCTACCAGCTATTTTTGTGTACAGCTAACCAAACCTTGTTTATAATAATGTAATAATAAAATAATAATTATTACATGAAATACAAACTTTATTTCAATCTAAATTCTAATTCTAATGAATGCACTCAGCTTGAACACTGTTATGCAGAACACGAGCAGAGAAAAAGAAAGAAATTTTATTAAAGCTCCGTTTGCTGTTAGCTACATTTTAGAACAGGGGTGTGCAAACTTTTTGGCTCTGGGGTCCACATTGACTTTTTGAAATTTGACAGATGGGCCGGGACAGCACCAGATGCATAGATATCAAACATAAATGTAAAAAAGGCATTACAGTGTTAATAATTACATTTACTTTTAGTGGGAACAGTGTTGTTTTTGCCAGTGCATCAAAGTCTGGTGTTAGTTTTGTTGTAGCAATTCTCAGAATCCTCGACATCAGTCATAATTATGGTATGATTTGGGTAATTCTGTACCAATATTCGGCGGGCCGGATTAAAAAGACCAACTGACTGGGTGTGGCCCACGGGCTGTAGTTTGCCCACCCCTGTTGTAGAGGGTGCCTCTGCCTCACCTGAACAAGAAAATGAGTACAGTCAGAGGTTACAGTGGGATTCAGCAGGTGGGGGAGGTTGCAGTGGCTCAGCATGGGGTAAAGAATCACACCTCAATAATTTCTATTGTGAGCTCCAATAGATTTTCTTTGTGTCAGGCTGTGATCAGCTGACCTGTGCTGCTGCTGCTCTGTGTGGATTTACACAACTGAAATTCAACAAGCTATCTTGGCTGATTTCCATCCCTTACACTGACAGTATACTGTTTATACTATCTTTATACTGACAGTTTGCAGATGCAGCCCCTGAATTGGGACCTGCCCTCAAGCTTTCGAATTATTTGCCAAGCTTTAACAGTAAATAATGTGATGGGATTACTACAAGATATTTTTTAAGATTTTAAGTTTATTAAAAAATAATAAGTTTTCTAAAGGGATATTAGGGATATTTTTTTCTTGATATTTATTGATAACAATTCCAGTCGACTGCAGTTTGACTGTATCACTAATTATTCATCTCAATAAAGTAGTTTAAAAGTGACCTTTTAGTGTTTAGTCTTCTTGTTCCCTTTCTTTGCTGGTCTTTTAGAGCATTTCTTGGCATGTTACTATAACCTCAAACAGTGCAAGACTGCTGGCAGAATGTAGTATGTCATATCAGCTGAGTGTACATGTGCGTCCTCATAAAAAAAAAAAAACATGACAAAAGTGGGACCACACTCAAAAATGTTCCTTCAATGAAAAAACTCCCATTTATAAGAAACCTGTCAATTTCCAAAGTTCCAGTCCCTGTTAAATATCTGTGTGATGGAGCTGAGATATAGTTAGATCAGTTGAAGGTTGCATTTACTTTTTGAGTCTTTTGTTTCTGAATCCTTTCACAATCTTTCCTTTTGCATAACTTGGATGGAAGTGTAACCCAGGTGAGGACTTGTTTTCTCTGAAATCACACATTGTAAAAACAGGTGTTAGCAGAAGAGCTGGTGAAGGTGCCTTCTTCCTCTCCAATTGTCCTCAGGTTGGCAGCGCACCCGTATAGTATACCGTTATGTAACAAGTCTTCATCCAATAACACCTACCTGCAGGGTGACTTCTCCTCTTCAGCAGAGTTCTTTGTGTGTGTTGGTGTGTTTGCCTTCCTTTATTGCACCGCCACACTCGTGCTCTACCTGGGCTACCAGACTGTCTACCGTCAGACCACCCGTGGTCCCATCATAGTGAGTACACATCTTCTACAGCAATGTTTGTGTGCGTGGTACAAAGTAACATCCACATGAATATCATAACCTAAGGTTTGCCAGTAAAACACTGAATAGTGACAAGACAATTGGGGCTATTTGCTTCACCTGTCAGTGGTTTTAATGTTGTGGCTGATGGGTGTAAAGTAAGAATCAGGGATGTTTTGTCCTCCTTGATGGTCACTGGTTTAAAGTGTTTGCTTTGCTGAGGCAAATAAACTAATAACTCCATCTAGGCCTGTCGCGATAAACAATAAATCAATTAATCGTACGATAACTTAAAATGAGGTAGACAATTTTTATTTAT
>JAVDPK010001175.1:120506-131454 GCA_034780415.1 Cichlasoma orientale
CACGCGCTAACTCAGGGTGAACATACTCAGAGTTGATTGAACTAACTCCGAACAGCTGTTCTGGAACGGGGAAACTCAGAGTTGCCGATCTCAGAGTCGATCAACTCAGAGTCTGTTTTTTGAACATGCTTCCTGGAATAGGGCCCAGGTGGACAGAGTTACACTAGCAAGAAGCAAAACAGAATGCAAAGCACAGGATAGTGATTAAACATGAAGACATAACAGAATGGGTTTACAAGGTAAACGTGGGAACAAGCCTATTCCAGGAAGCAGGTTTAGCTACAACTCTGGGTTTGTAACCCTAAAATGAGGGAAATTCGGGTTTCCAGTTTCAGAAAGAGAGCTAACTCCAACTCTGAGTCAGTTACCGGGGTAAGACTCTGTGAACCTAACCTGCTCGCTGGCAGGTTTTATCTAACAAACTGAGTGTCTCTTTGACTCCTCCCCTACTGCTGCACCTGAACCACCTATCTGACACTCCGGTTCATTTCCTCATTCATAAAGTTACTGTCAGAGCATCAGGGGAGCGAATTCATCTGCAGACGTTTATGTTTCTACAAGCACTGAAATCCCAGTTAGACGTTAGTTTGTTACTTTTGTACCTAACATGAAGCTATTACAGTCGTTCACCCTTCAACAGGCTGGAAGGATGAAAACAGCGATGAAACAGCGATGATGTCATGGATTTATAATGAGGCAGCTGTCAGACTGTCAGTCAGTTCCTCTGGAACATTTACTGTAGTTACTGTAGCATCACTGTTACGTCACACTGATCTGTATGAAGCTTTAGACACAGAACACACTGATCAGTGATCAATGATCGGCCATTGTTTGTGTTGTAAAAGGTCACTGATGGAAAAATGTCTGGATCTTGGAGTTGTGAATGTTTGAGTGAAGATGAAGCTGAAAGGATTTTAAGACTTGAAAAATGAACTAAATGGATTTAAAGTGACTTAAATGTTTTGAAAGTTATGATGTCTGAAATTCAGAGTATGAATCTTGATATATTTTCCACTGAAAATCACCTAAACCGGTGATCAAAGGTTTTATAACGGATCCGCAAACCATGTCCGAGTCCACCTGCACAGCAGGAGGATCGAAATGGATCAGAATCACGAGTTTAGACCAGATAAGCCCCAGATCCAGTTCAGGCTCCAGTCATTTCCCAGCTCATCCAGTCCGGATCTGCTCATAATGAATTCATTTTCCCACACAGTCTGCATTCTTTAATTAAAATGGCTCATCCTCCCAAACTATACTGAAACATTTAAAACCTACAAAGCTGAGAGATTACTCATAATGTGTTTGACTTTATTGGTAAAACTTTACATTCATTACAGACTTGGAAAGCTGCTCTGAATGTTTTCACCTAAACTATGACTGACCTCTGACCTTTAACAGTAACTCAGTGAAAAATCTCTGCTGTGGCTGTCAGAGAGCCATCATCTATCAGTGAAACTGATCTGATTAAAAACGGTTGAACCAGTTTTTCTGTAAATCTCATTACTCATTTTTATTCAGTAATGGCAGAAATAATGAAATTCTCCATTACAAAAAGGAATAAAGTGAGGTTGCTATTCCATCAGTAGATTCCATTTTTACTAAATGGTAAATGGACTAGCTCTTATAAAGCGCTTTTCTACTCTGAATGAGCACTCAAAGCGCTTACAAACGGAATAATTATTTAAACAATTAAATGGTCATAAACTGAACTGCCATAAAATGAACGGTCATAAACTGCAGCAAAAGCTATTTTTATTAAGCAAAAAACTGATCTGAGGTCAGCTCTGCAGCTGAATAATTAGATTTTATAAATCAAATGTAAAATTAGGATTCAGCTTCATCTGATGAAAATTCAAGTTGTGTAAATGATGACAGTAGACATTATAAAATAAATTATATATTTTATAACAAACTTTTATTTTGTCTATGATGATGACAGAGTGGGTCAAGCTGATTAAATGACTCGTCATGTTCCACACCTACACGTGCGATCCTCCATCCATCACATTAAAATGGAGACTCTGCTCTTTATTTACCCGTTGCCATGGTGAATCCTGGTGTCAGCGCTCCATTGATGATGGCTTTCTTTCCTTACTCACGCACGCGCCAACTCAGGGTGAACATACTCAGAGTTCATTGAACTGACTCTGGTCAGCTGTTCTGGAACAGGAAACTCAGAGTTGCCGATTTCAGAGTTGATCAACTCAGAAGATGCGTTTAGACTCAGAGTTTGTTGAACATGCTTCCTGGAATAGGGCCCTGGACACAGAGATGGAGAGTAACCAGGGAACATAAGAGATCAAGGAATCAAATATATGTAACCTATAACAGACCAAATGGCAAACTCTGACCCAGTCATGACATGTTTTTATATTTCTACACGTTTCTGTATAATTTTATTGACATTACCTTTAAGTTTAGTTTATGAAGTTGTCACTGCTCATTTAGCAATTCAAAATCCAGGTGTCTGTTGTGTTTAATATTAGAAAAATAAATTTGGCTTTTATAACGTCATTTCATCAGTATCAGAAAAGGAAAAAAAATGCTCAGTAAAAAAAAGTAGTGGAAAAGTAGTAGAGTGTATGTGTGGGTGTCCCCAGAACGCGCACGCAGGAAGTTCCTTTCCTGTCGAGAACGCGAGATGACGTAAGTATCTTGCCGCGCAGTGATGATGGCGGTTCGTGAACGCGCTGTAAAAGTAATGGCTGCTCTAGATCGGCGGGTGCCTAGCTTCGATGATTTCGTGGGTCAAAGCTGGACTGCCTGGGCCGACTGGGTCGGCATGACGGTGGCGGATGGTAAGGAATCACCTTGACACAAACACTGGTAGATATGGAGCCATTCAACTAAAGTAGCAGCGCTTGTTTTCGTGGAAACGCAGGACAGCGCTAACCATGTTACCCAAACAAAGACCCTGCCGGGTCCTAGTGCTGGGTGGGTAACATGTTGGTCTTCCCCCGGTCCAACTACATTCGCTGTCTTTAAGAAAAAAATATTGTTTGTTGTTAAGACGCAGTCATTGTATTGTGTTTTTGACCTCTGTGGTCATAAAATAGCTTTTCAGCATTTAAGGGATACGTTTCGTTTAGGGTAAACCAGCAGGGCAGGCTGGCATCAGAGCGGAAGGAGGCGAGCAGCTTCTTGGCGTGGAAACCAAGGATAGCAAGCTAACATGCAAGCCAGACAAGTCGGTGGCGAGGAGGCAGTTAGCATTAGCGTGCTAATGCTAGAGGTTAGCATTAGCATGCTAAAGCAAGCAGCGGGCGGATTGAGCGTAGACGCCGGTGACGGAAGAGGAGTCTGACGCTGTTGCCACCATGTAAATGCTGGCCCAGCCTTTGATATAAGGAAACGTTTTCTGTGTTTTTCTCGCCTGGCGTTCCTACTTGGCTCCCAGCGCCCCTGCCTTCGTTTTATAAATGTTAATACTTCTGGATTCGACAGCGGAAACCTCATATGTGTGGCTTTTGCCCCCAAAGTCCTCTTGGTTTTCCTAGCTTTAACTATGTGTGCTCACTCATTGTTTGGCATTCCTCCAATTGCTACTCTGCCCATTAACTATCAAATAAAGTCTTCCCTCACCACACAGTGCCATTAGCTACTCACTGCTGATGGCAAACTTTAACAAAAATGACCAACAGCAGCAGTCAATAGAGAAAGAGTTGACCTGCAAATTAGTCAGTTACATAACACAACTTAAAGGCCTGCACCATATGTGCTATAAGATTTTTCTGTTGTTGTTGTTTTACTGATGGGTATGACAGCACATTTGGGAATCATGACACCTGACAGTAGCCTCTATGAATATGTATGCGTTATGTTTCAGGGCCTGATGTGGATGACTGCAATAAGAATGGCAAAAAGGCTGCAGAGGCCATGTCACTCAGTAAAGAGGGTAAGTGTGCACACAACACCATTTACAATAAATAAGCAGTTAGCTCTGCTGTTTTGGATGCAAGAACACATGACTCATAATCATACTTATATACTGCACACCAGTAGGGATTCTTAAGTCCCTCAACTTTTCTTTTCCAACAAATACATTTCTGGTTTGTCAGTCAAATGTTTGAGGTGCGCAGTTGTGCATTATATCGCACATCAGTGTACAGTGCACCTCGCACGAACCTTTGAGTGGGAAATCCTCACCAGCAATCAGCTGATCATGCTGAATGAGCTCATGAACATATATCCCTAGAGGGGGGTTGTTATATTGAAAGATGTGGCTGTGTACGCCGGTGTAGTAGCGTGTTTTGTAAGGTGATGTGCGACTGGTCATTCTGCAACATTGGTTCAAGCAGAATACTATCAGTTGCAGCCTATTGGAAAGGCTTTGGCGCTAGACAATTTTAATGGTGATGATTGCAATAATAGTTCAGTCAATTTAAAATGGATCCTATGGATAAGTGGGTGAAATACAAATACTGTCAGGTCTGAATACTGTCAGGCTTGACAGTTTTTTGACCTGGAAGGTGGACAACACAATCTGCTATCAAGAGGTGGGGAAAGAGCTTGTAACTGAGGTGAGTAGTCAGCCTCACCCTAGGCAGCACCCAGAACCCTGGCCTTCACCCCATGCTATGCACTCCTCAGCCTTAGGTGAGGAGTGTGAATTTTAACACATCTGCAAAATATATAAATCCTGGACTGGTTTGTGGAGACCTTTTCAAGCATGGATGCTGGATGTTGTTGTCCTAAGACACCTTCTAGCGCCTTGTCTGTCTATGGTATCAGCTGTCGAACAGATGATTCTGCTGCATGTGTCAGAAGCACTACAAGCCATATTTAACCATACAATTTAACCATTTATCATACACAGCCCTTTTATTCTGTATAATTCAAGTGCTTGATCTAGCTCACATATGGCCAACTTAGAATAACTCTGGATGGCTGGAGCAAGTTGGTGTTCCCGTAGAAAATCCATGCAGGCACAGTGAGAACATGCAAAGTCCACACAAACACCACAGCTGAAAAAGATTTGAACTGGAATTTTTTTGCTGAGAGACAATGGTGTTTATCACTCAAAGTATTAACTATGACGTTGGGCACTGGTTTGGAACTCTGCATTTTGAAGCTTCATTGTTAGTTTCTTGACTCTTTTTTTGAAGCTAGAAGTTACCTTATATGGATGAGAGGGTGAAGTCCTAACTGATCTGCTAATGCCAATTAGCTTAGGTGGCAAACTATGTTCATAAACTGTATGGGTACTAAATGCAAGTGGCACCTAGAGGAACTTCGGTGTTTGCCACATCCACACTGGCTTCATTTTTCAGCCCTCAAGGTTGCCCCTTTTCCCCCTCTGAAGTATTATTGGCCTTTTTTTTTCCCTCAAATTTACATTACCTCTGATTTTATCTTTTTAATGTTTTTTGTTTTTGTTTTGGTAAAACATGCCTGTCAAAAAGCTGTTACCATGAAAACATCAATAGTGGTGAACCTGACTTATGATAGAATTGTTTCCAAACAAATAATAAGAAACTTTACTAAGTTTGGTGGTTCTACAATGTGAAGGTTGGCGCGGGCCTCAAAAGCTTGCCCCGGTCTGGATAGGGTTAATATTAAAAACGCTTTTGTTTGAATATGTATTATATTGATTCCACCTTGGCCCGGACCTCTCGGTGTGAAGTGCATGTTCTCCCGGTGTCTGTGTGGGTTTCTTCCGAGTACTCCAGTTTCCTCCCGCAGTCCAAAGACATGCAATTACTGGAATTACTGGGGATGGGTTAATTGGTCACTCTAAATTGCCCATAGATGTGAATGTGAGTGTGAATGGTTGTCTGTCTCTCTGTGTTGGTCCTGTGACAGGCTGGCGACCTGTACAGGGTGTAGACTGTCTCTAGCCCTATGTCAGCTGGGATAGACTCCAGCCCCCCTGCGACCCTGAAAAGGATAAGCGGAAAAGGATGGATGTATTATATCTTTACTAACCCAGGGGTGACTAAAAGTTTTTGAATAAAAGTTTAGGGCAAGGCCTGCAAATTAGGGCAAAAATAATTATGCGGACAGTAATACGATGCCTGTTGAAGGGTTTCTGTTATGAAATGGGCCTGTAATGTTACCCAGACTTCTAAATTTATTTAATATTTTCATTAATGGTGGGAAGATATCCCCATCAGTGATGGGTCTTGTTGTGTTTTGATGTCAAAGTTTTCAAAAGCATACATGAACTTGCTAAGTGACATTACCTCTTTGCTCTCCACTCTCTTTCAAGACATGTCCATCTTTGGCCTCTACCCTGGCCATGATGACTTCTACCTGGTGGTGTGCAGCCATTGTGGCCAGGTAGTGAAGCCACAGGCCTTTGAAAAGCACTGTGAGCGAAGACACGGTCCTCTGGCCAAGCTTTACGCTCGGTTGCGCTCTCCCACCCATGCATCCCAACCCCAGCAGAGAAGCCACCATGGCCACTCTCCTTCTTACGGGACCAATGCTGCTTCTGCTTCATCATGGGAGGTTCGAAGCCAGGGAGTTGGGCAGCTACGGGCAGCCCCACCTTCACCTGCCACACCACCTCAGTACAGACACTCCAAGAACTCCAAGGATGGAGTACGGTAGGAACAAGTCCCACCCACCTGCTATCCAAACCTTCTGTTTGCAAGGGGCAGCCAGTCAGAAAAAAGTTGTCTTAACCCTGTGGGGATATTATGGTATAATTGGCCATTTTTGACTACTTTTGATTTTACCTTTTTATATTTCACCTTAAAAATTGTTTATTTTGCCTTATTTGGTATCAATGTTTTCAAGCAAAACCTCACGTGTGTGACTGTGCAGTTATTTTGACACACTAGACCTAAAATCACACAAACATAAAATCTAGTAGATAAGGTTTTTTTTTTGGTTGTTTTCATTGTGAAAACTACGAACGTGTTTAACGAACTATTTTTAAAATACAAATATGTTGTAATTTTCAAAAACCTATGTGCTAATATAGCAAACATTATATAAAACTATTTATATTAAACTACAGGCAATGCCTCAGGTGATTTTGTTTTTAAAACAATCAGGTTTTGTGCCACTCCAAAAAAAAAAAAAATGTAGTTCCTGTCATCACAAGACTGAACTCACAAACAAAACTCGTTATCAATATCGCTGTCTCGTTCGCCACCCTTTCACTTGTCCCTCAGCAATCAAATGCCACATGTTGCTATAAGTTTTTGATTGGTTGATGTAGTGCATTTTTCCACCAATAGGAAAGGTGATGTTGTGATTTATTTTTATTTTTTTAACTTGCAAGCTCTTTCTGCTAGTGAATATCCCGTTTCTTAATGAAATGTGCATCAAACGTGAGGACAATATACAGGAAAAAGCATGATGTAAATTATTGATCATTGATCTGGTTTTTCTTGGCCTATCAACACAATTTGCAGTATTGTAGGGTCTTTACCTTACAATACAAAGCGCCTTGAGGCGTCTGTTTGTTGTGAATTGGCGCTATACAAATAAAGTTGAATTGAATTGAATTTAAAAACTGGTACGTAGTTTGAAATCCACAATTTTGACTCGTTTTGAAATTGAGACTCAGCAAGGCAGCATCCTTCTGCTACATCATCTTAAATTAAATTAAATTAAATGGAAATGAGTATAGTAGGTCCCCATTAAAGCATTTTATTTATATAAATTGTTTTTGATTTGTTGTTATTTTTCATTTATGGACTGGCACTTTTTCTCCCATCCCCCAGACATTCCTCACTGGAGAAGTCCCACAGCAGTCACTTTGAGTCCTCAATATTTAAGCAACCACCACCTCTGGAGCCTCCCATGAGCTCCCCACCTCCATCTCTCAGAGATCCCCCTTGGCCACACGGAGACACTCCACCTGGTAGAGCTTCACCCAGCGACAGACACCCAGCAGTGAGGAAGGATTCCTCTCAAACCTCAGCTGTGACAGGCCACCGTATCCCCAGACCCTACAACAAAGTGGCCTCCAGTGAGTACAAGTTGAGACATGCAGGTAATAGAAAAATAGTGTCAGGAGGAGGAATGAATGCATGTCGTGTTTTTTTTGTTTTGTTTTTTAACTGATCATGTTTACCTGCTAAATATTCATCATCTTAAAATTCTTTAAGAAGAAATGGGCATTGCAAAAAACTGTCAAAAGATTGTGGAGTAATATTTACAACAGTATGCCAGATACAAGTACTTAACTCTGACTTATCAGAAGTTGTGTATGTATTTTATTTTTATTGAATGTGTAGCCCTTAAGTAGTGTCCTCACAATTTTATTCAGTACACCTGAAAGTCTTATTTCAGCTGCTTCTTACACTGAGCCACAGTGCTTCTTGTGGCTTCACATTATAGGGTTTGGTTGGTCATGTAGGTTTGAGGATCACACTGTCATTGTCCTCCGCTGTGGCTGTCAAGTGCATAGAGTGAACAGAGCTGAGTTTGAAGACTTGATATAGGCCAGAACACTGGACATCAGGGTTTACTACTAAAAGTTAAATTCAGCAACTATTTGTAAAGTTTTCAGTTTTCCCTTTCAGTGTGAGGTAGATTAGTGAATGTTTCTGAAACACCTTTTGTACAGACGTGGTGTCAATGTTCCAGAATTATAGGAATGGTTATTGTCTTGTATAATCGTTTTCATTAATATTAATGGCACTGTGTGATTATATGGGCATTGACTGTCATATTGTAGCTGAGATTACTTCTGTGTATCCTCAGAGAGGAAGTGCGACTTGGACAAACACTGTGGCGTCCTTGACCCCGACAGGAAGAAAGTGTGCACCCGGCTGCTGACATGCAATGTAAGCCACACATACCAAATACTAAGCACCCCCACGCTAATAATGCTCTGCTTCTCCTCCTGCCTCTCATTCACGTCTGTGTAGTTGAGTAGAAGGTTGGTGGGGCTGCCCGTAGAAGGTAAAACTCTTTCCAAGTAGCAACATTTTTAGCTCTGAACCTGTCAGTCAAAGCATTTTTAAAAATCTAGCAGATGACTGCCACTCCCTGAGCCTGGTTCTGCTGGAGGTTTCTTCCTGTTAAAAGGGAGTTTTCCCTTCTCACTGTCACCAAGTGCTTGCACACAGTGGGCTGTGTTGATTGTTGGCTTTTCTGTAATTATTGTAGGGTCTTTACCTTGCAATAATAATAATTCAACTTGTTTTGTGATTTGGAGATATATATAAATAAAACTGAATTGAATATATTACTGATTTGTCAGTCCCAAAGTTCACATAACTCAAGTGTTCTTATAATTTACACTGACAAGGATTACCACTTGATTTCCCTGTTAATACAGTTGTAACTTCTACAAGGAAAGCGCTGAGGATTTCTTTAAAATTTATGTTTGTTCTTGTATATGGACATATAGTGTGTGTACAAATGTTTAACACAGATCTGTTATCAGTATTTCCTTACCTTAATTAATTCATGCTCTGAGGGGGAAAAGGAACAGAATAAAAGTAAATGTATCTTTTGTTGTTGGGTGCTGTCACATGTTTCTTATTTGTAAAGGAAACAACAACTTTTGTTTAAAAATAAAACATTTAATATATTAAAGAATCAGAAGATAACACATTTCGTTCAGGCAGACGGGCCATCCCAGCAGCTGGCTGGGATGGCTTTGCTCTGTGGCTCCCCTCCCCACAGAGCAAAGATTCTAGCTAACCGTAACATTTTTATACTGCCACTATCTACAAGCAAAACAGATATGGTGAGCTGCGGTTTGGCCTTCGTCATTGGTCCGTCCAGTGGCTGGCTCTCATGACTCAGATTTCTTCCATCAGCGATAGAGGCCCTGTAAAAAAATCACATCTTTCTGCCCTGATGTTTCCCTAATCATTACAAGGCAGTTTTATGCAGCTTATTAACAGGATGGGGTGACATTTACTCTCCTGTACATCTTAATTTTTCATACTGTGGCAGAACCTTCAAGGATAAGATAAACATATTTTCCTCTGGGACTGGGAAAGCTATAAATAAGATAAACAAAGCTCCCAAAGGCTGTGAAGTTAGTCCAGCACGATCTGTCTTCTCTCTATTTATTTGCCTATTATTTGCTTCAGCCACTACTCATTAATTTCCTGGAGTTTACTTTTAAATATTTGTCTTTTTATTCATTGAGTAAAAAATAAACCCCAACAATGCCTTTTCCAAATTTGAATCTCGAGCAGGTATAGTTTTTTTTTGTTTGTTTTTTTGTTAATTTGATATGTACCTGTATGTGCTATATTCTAAGGGTTGGTGATTTCTAAAAAGGATCATGTGATATTTTGCTAGAACCATGATCCATAATCAGACTTAGTTTTGTCCACAGATTGAGTTAATTTACTGTGGTGTGTACAGAGGCAAAAATAATTAAAAAAAAAAATGAAACTTTTGTCCAAATACTTATGGATCTAACTGTACTTTGCTATCTACTGTTGGTCTCATTACACAGATTCACATCATCTGGAAAAGGTGAAGTGGAAACCTTGCACTGATGTGTGCTACAGGCTGAAAGGTGTTGGTCAAGCAGTAAACAAGTTGTTCATATTACAAGTGTTGCTGGAGCATCAGCTTCTTTAGATATGCACTCCTTTACAATAATTTGATGGCATCTGAATTGATTTTGAATTGAATCTCTTGATATTTTGCTAGGAAAATAGAAAATGGCTGCAGCAATTTATTGAAATATCTACAAACATAAATTGAAACAGTATATGAGGCAAAAACAGAGTTTGTACAGTTCTAATTAGGGTTTAATATTTTTCCCGAAAATGACATGAATCAAATCCCGGGAAAAGACGAGCCAGTTCCCGGGAATCCCGGGAAAAAGTTTTTTTTTTTCTTCAATTTAATTTTATTTTAATTAGGCCTTCTATAGCCTGTATCGGTCTTAACCTAATTTGATATTGTAGAGGTAGCTTTCCAGCTATGTCCTGTTGTGCCCAGTAGGGGGCAACGTTGGCTTGATTAATGCAATAAAACCTACATCTCGGCATTCGAGTGCTCGAGCTATGCG
>JAVDPK010001175.1:155953-168613 GCA_034780415.1 Cichlasoma orientale
CCCAGAGGTGAGCCACAACACTGCACTGGCTCACCCCGCATTTCTTCCATGTGTTTGAACAGGCGATGCGTAAATTCTGCGATTTTGAACATTGACGTGTTACAATAATTCAGAAAACAGTTTTATAGAACAGTCACTGGTCAAATGTATTTTCTCTTATCATTGTTAGCATTTTACTTGTCATGATGACAGGGGAGGCACTGCCTCACCTGCCTACCCTGACCGCACGTCACTGGATGGGAGGATATTTTTGGTTGCCTTCAGTGAAGTGGAGTGACTTTTTAGAGAGACTGGTGCAGAAGCTTACAGGAGATTAACACAGACAGGTTTGGAACTGTTCAGTTCAAATGTATGGACTGATTGGTTCTTTCCTAGGATCTTCTAAAAGATCCTAGGAAAAGATCCTTTTTTAGCCCCAAAAGTTGCTGCTTGGTAACAGTAAAATGTGTTGGGACTATTCTTACTTGACTCATGGTGCTGCCTCTCATGGGCTTTTCTCTCGCATGTCCAGTACTGTGCAAAAGTCTTGAGCCATCTCTCATTTCTTTGTAAATATTGTAAATTTTTTAATTGGTCTTGATCAGTAGTTCTTCAGGCTTTCTTAAGGGATTTAAGAGTTTTCTTTGGACATTGGCATTGGGATTTTCACTCATTTTTTTCACTCACAAATTTGTTGCTTCGATGCTTCATTTAAACCAGGGGTGTCAAACCTAATCACAGAGCGGGACAAAATTGAAAACACAGTCTAAGTTGCGGGCCAAACATTTATTAAACAGTCTAAAACTGAAAATCTTTTAATTAGAAATATGAATTTGAATGGCCATGATACAGGAACTTTTTCCTCAACACATTAAATAAAATCTAAAATTAAATTTTCTTCAAAAATAACATCAGTGAAAATGAGAATGTTTCAAACCAGACAAGTTAAGCTCACTTTTGTTTGCAATTTTTTTGGAACCACTAGCTGCATTGATTAGAGCAGAATCAAGAATCAAGGTAATCTTAGGAGGTGACAGGGAACATCAATTATTTCTCTATGCAGATGACATTTTGGTGCTGTGGGATCCTACTGTGTGGGGTGCCCAAGTATGACTGGTGTAATAGATTAATGCCTTAACCAAAATGAAATTAAATTGAAAAGATTCTCATCATATATCAGCTTCTCAAGATCAAGAGGCCTTTGTTTCCATTTTCTCTCTGCTATACAACCATGGATCATATCTATCATATTTTCTAATGACATGCTGGAGTCACTGGTCACCTCTGGCTCTTCAGTGACATGGCTTCTTAAGCTGGTTCGGGGGATACTTTAAATAATGAATGGCTTGTATGGCCACAAAGAGGCCACTGCCTGCTAGCTTTCAGCTCACAATGACGCTCCCCTCCTGGGAGACAAGACTCCCAGATAAGACTCAAAGATGCAAAGCATTGTGCTTTAAAAGCAGTAAGGAGACTTCCCCCTGAAGTTTCCCTCAGAACTGCATCTCAGGTTGAGTTTATTGCATTCTTCTCTAACCCAAGAGAACAGAAACATTGATTGGTATTCCCCCTTTTTGCCTTGTCACCAAGTATTGCCTGATGTCCATACATGCAGACGAGGTGGTTATGGTAGCTCGCACAGATTCAGAGGAAGTGTGACGTGCTTCTTGCTTCATGTAATTCTATTCTCTTACTCAGATTTTAATGAACTTGTGACTCAGTGTATGTTTGGAGGTTTGTGAACTCAGGATCTATTTTTGTTATGCTTGCTGAGTGTGATGTGATCATAAGGAGTCATTGGTTGATTGTATTTTTTTTATATCTATTTTCTTTATTGAAATTTTCCAGAATTACAAAAGTAGAAAAAGGAAGAGAAAAACAAAAGGAATGAAATGAGAACCTGTAGGACCAAAAGTGTCAAAGGAAATAAACGTCTAGACATTCGAAAAGTCAGATAATCAACAAAGTAACATATATATAAGGCACTAACAATCCAATCCCCCACCCCACAGAATGAAAAGGATATTTAAACAAAAATGAAGGAGCATATTAGTTCAATTAAAAGATGCAGTGCAGGGACATTCATATCCACACACATATCCCCTCTTATTCACACACCTAAACAAACATACACAGATGCACACTTTCCACACACATGTACACACAAATGTACACACACACACACACACACACACACACACACACACACACACACACACACACACACACATTAACCACCGTTAATCCTGACACCTGTCCTGCTTCCTCTGCTCTCCGGAGCTGCCAGTCAGAGAGGCCTTCTGCAGCTGGGTCCGAAGTTCATTCCAGTCAGTTATGGTGGCTTACCCCTTGGATCTGTGCACTTGTTATGTGCCAGGTTAAAATTTAAAAGCTAGGCAGAAACCCCTAGGGACATAATAATTTAGTTTTAAGTGGATTCAGTAGACTAGCATGACCCAAAACTAGAGCTACGATGTTAGAGCTAACTTGCCTATTATTTTACTATCAAGAGACTAAAGGTACCCAAAAAGGGAAGAAATAATTGTCAAAAGAACTCTTCTGACTTTTTAGAGTCAAATTTTATTTTGCAGGTTCAGCTCAAGCAATTTGCAATAACTCTTAATCAATTTTTAATCAATTCCCAAAATTCAGTAATTAACTCAAAATTCAGAACTCAGAAATCAATTCAAATCAATCATGACTAATCTTAAATGAGTCACTTGGCCAAAGCGACCACAACCCAATTCCAGTCCGCTGAAAACTGCCAGTCCAAAAGGATGATGCTTCTGTCCTTCTGCCAACTGTCCTTTTTATAATCCTCATGCAGTGGTTCAGACGTCCTCTCTAACTTAGTTCAAAGTCCAAAGGATAGAAATCCAGCTGCGAAGCTACATCCATCTTCAACTGCAAGGCAGGGAGAATACTCGGAAGAACCGTTCAAAGTCCCATTGGTATCCACGGAAGGTTTGGCTAGTCCTCTCTGCAGAGTAGTTCTTGTCCGAGGAAGAAGCTCTTGAGATTCTCGTTTGATGCATCTTGCGCTTCATCTTTTATAGCCTAAATCTAAGACGCATCCTAGTTTTCATACATCATCATAACAGACCATCACTCCACATTAATATATGAGTCTTTTCCATTCTCAGATATTTTTGATGTTTTCCAACTTTGCTCTTGCTCGTCTCTAAGCAACAGTTTCAGTTCCTTAGCTCGTTGATTTCGCAATTTCCTTAACACATTGCATCTGTATACATTTCTTTGCTCTCGACTTTTGATCCTTAATCATATAAATCATTCTTTAACAATCCTTGAATTATGATTGTCCACACTGTACCAGTCTTAGGCTGTTGGGTTACCAAGATCTCAACTCACTTGACATATATATATATGCATAAGTTCTGTGTACTGCACACACAGACCCATGCAAACCTACCCATTTATACCTAAGCATATATTAAGAAATACATAATTTAAAAAACTGAATAAATACAGAAATTAGGGGGGAAAAAAAAGAGGAGGAAATAGTAGTGGACTTGCGGCCCCCCCCCCCCCCCCATTCCGGAGTAATGTTGCACTTCCCGATGTAGTCAAGGACACACAGCCATGTTTGGTCAAATCTCTGCAACAACCGGACCTGTAAGAGCATAGTTTCTCTAGCTTAATACAACTTAAAATCTCCCGAAGCCACCAGGGGGTGGGTGGGGGAGAGGAGCTGAACAGAGCTATAGTGGGGTCTGACACTAAGGTAATTCCTAGTGCCCTGTCATGAAAACATCAGACCAAAAGACTGATAATTCGGGACAGGACCAGATGGTGATTTGCCGGTGATTGACCACATCTGGGACATGCATCAGACTGACCCGGAAATATTGTGGCAAGCCTAGCATTAGTGAGATGAAGTTTATGCAGTACTTTAAATTGCAGTAGCCAGTGTCTGGCACAAATAGAAGATGAATCTGCCTTTTTTAAAAACAAGAGCCCACTGTTTGTCGGAAATGGATATTGCCAGGTCGCGTTCCCAGGAGAGCTGATTGTCATTTTAAAATTGTTTTTCAGGGTTGTTACTTTATTAATGGTCTATTACTGAAAGCATGTCCTTTAATACATGGTGTACAAGTGTTTCTATCAACTCTCCTGTACAGCACCCAGCATTCCTTTTGCGTTCAGACTCTCTAGTCTCTCTCCTTTCCGCTGTAAATAATAGATTGTAGGGGTTGGGTGAAGGCCATGTTGACTTTCTCATCACTGCATCAGCTATTGTGTTACACACTGTCCTAGAATAAGTTGGCAAAGACTAAATCTCTCAGATGAGTTTGAATCTCGGCAACCTTGACCTTAAGCTAAAGGTCACAGAGGTCAAGTTGTCTGAAAATCTTGTGAATGTGATAACTCCAGAAAAATCTCACCTAGGATGTTCAAATTCACACCATAGATACTGTATACTGTTCAAGCTAGACCCATCAAATTTCACACACTTCTTCACTGACTACTATAACAGCACTTTGACCCACCCCTCCCTCTTCACCCCATTATGAATCGAAAACTGATGAGCGTTGGCACCTGCTCTGCGGTGCTCTTGTTTTATTGTTATGCTGGAAAGCATTCAGTTGAAATGTAAAAGTGAGATCAGAGGTCAAATGTGACTTATTTGGATGCAAACTATAATGTGATATTTAGAAGCCACATAGCAGTCATTTTCTAAATGTTGACTGCTGTAAGCCAATGTCAAAAAAGCTTACAGAACCACTTGGCACGTAATGTTATCACTACGGAAGCCATCCTGAACAACTCTGATCACCCATTTTATAACATCTTTATGGAACCAAAAAAAAAAAACCATCAGTATTGCAAGACTCATTGGAGAAATACAGAAAATCATTTGTACTCACAGCCATCAGGTTTTTTAATTCTCATACTGCAGATGAGCTATGTCGGACAAATGAATTACCCTCTGGGATCAGTAAAGTTATTCTTATTCTTAAATAAGTCTGGGGACTGAGATGATCATTCCAGAATGTTGTACTTGTTCCTCTGCATGAATGCCTCAGTAGATTCTGAGCAGTGTTTAGGGTCGTTGTCTTGTTGAAGTATCCAGCCCCGGCACAACTTCAACTTTGTCACTGATTCTTGAACATTGTTCTCAAGAATCTGCTGATATTGACTGGAATCCATGCGACCTTCAACTTGAACAAGATTCCCAGTACCTGCACTGGCCACACAGCCCCACAGCATGATGGAACCACCACCAAATTTTACTGTGGGGAGCAAGTGTTTGTCTTGGAATGCTGTGTTCTTTTTCCACCATGCATACGGCTCCCTCCCTCTCCGATCTTATAAGCCTGCATACTCCCACTAGGTCACTGAGGTCTGGTGAGCAGATGCTCCTAACGGTCCTGAGGTCAAGATTAAAACACAGAGGTCATGGGGCCTTTGCAGCTGTTGCTCCAAAACTCTGGAACAAATTGCCCCTTCATATCTTCAACAGTTGGCACCTTTAAAATCCATTTAAAAACCCATTTTTATTCTTTGGCTTTTAAGTCAGAATGAGTCTTGAGTCCTGGACACATTATTGATGCTGTTTTCTTTTACTTATGTTTTATTATTTTATGTTTCCTGTCATCTTGTGTTTTATCTTATTTTATTTATTTTAAATGTACAGCACTTTCTCAACTATCCTGCCTGCCACACAGCACATTATGACACTTAAAGCTTGTGGAAATCCTTCCAACAAGAGTTGAAGCTGTTAAAGGCGCAAAGGGTGAGCCGACATCATATTAAGCGCTGTGGGTTAAGAATGGCATTTCACATAATTTCATGTTTGAAGGCAGACAAGCGCATACTTTTGGCAATATAGTGTAATATTAAACAGAAGTCTTGTTTTTAATGCTTGGATGAAAATCCTTTACAATTAATGACTGCCTGAAATCTATAACCCAATGACATCATCAAATACATTTCCTGACTTGAGATGCTCCGCTAACAGCAGCCACCTTCAGCTGCTGCTTGTTCGTGGGCATTTCTGCCTTCAGCTTTGTCTTCTGTAGTGGGTTGTGATCAGGTGACTAGCCACTGAAGAGTATCCCATTTCTTTGCTTTGAAGAGCTCTTGGGTTGCTTTCACAGTGTGCTTCAGGTCATTATCAATTTTGTAGCATGCGGCTGAATCCAAGCAGAGAGTACAGCCCTATAAATTTAAGAATTCATCCTTGTCAGCAGTCAGATGATCAGTGAACACTAGTGATCCAGTTCCACTGGCAGCCTTACATACCCAGGCCATAACAGTGCTGCCGCCATGTTTAACAGATGATTTAACATGCTTTGGTATATTTTATGTATTATTTCTACCCATTCATCTCATTCCAGCGACTTTCTTGTAGCAGTCTTTTTGTTTACTGCAGAACCAGTTTCTTATTGATATTTCACTCTTTAGATTAGATGTCACCCATGTACACAGTGCAAATACATTACAAATCTTTAAGAATTTTCTGCCAAGACGGCACAACCAGTCAGTTCCAGGAAATATGGAACTTAAGCATCCATGTGTACTTTCAAAACTGGAAAGGATAGGTCCAACTACAACAGTTATGTCTGGCAGTATGCTGATGTATACACTGTTCTGGAACAGTGCACTCCATATGAGATTTGTCAAAAGCTTGTGCAGAAAGTAACCTGCTGATGTGGGCTGGCATTGAGATCAGTTTATCTGCTTGACTATACTGTGCTCAAGTTGGAAAAAGCTTGATGATTATCAGGCTCAATTGCCAGCTGCTCATCAAACTTGTCACCATGAACTCACATCTCATTAATTACTTGCTGTGTCTTCATTACTAAAACTGTAAAAACACAACACACACACTCCTGCTTTACTAAAACACAATGAAAGTTTAATTTATTAACATCTGTTTTTTCTCACTGCAGTACTGCCTGTGCATGACTGAAGGTATCCTCCTGTTCTCAGCAGAAGGATCTCTTTTCTGCTTCAAGTCTCGGAAGAGTAAAGTCCGGCTCCACTGGTTCTGCCAGGCTCTGGTCCTGATAGCTGCAGTCATTGGGCTTTGCTTCATCGTGCGCAGCAAGAATGTGTCAGAGCACCAACACCTGGCCTCCTGGCACAGCCTGTTGGGTGCATGCACCCTAACTGCCACCGCGCTCCAAGCGGCCTGTGGCATTTGTGTGATTTTCCCTAAGCTGCTGTGTCTCTCCTGCCCCTCACCCAGACTGAAGCTGTATCACGCCACCTGTGGCCTGGTGGTTTACCTGCTGGCGACAGTAACTGTGGTGTCTGCCATGTTCACCGACTGGTTCCAGGCCATAGTGAAGGGTGTGGCGTGGTGGGCCTTTCTCCTGCTGCCCCTCTTCCCTGCCTTGGTGGTGATGAGCCAGATCACTAATGCCTATCTGCCCCGCAAGAAGCTGACCAGCTAAGAAGGCCTGAACAGTGGGTCAGAGTAGTAGATGGAAGAGTCCTCCACTGCAGAAGGAATAACTAAAGCTTCTTCTTTAATTTGCACCTTTTGAAAGAAAGTTTAGCAACCTAGACTTTAGCTTCACTGCTTGAAATCTCTTTGCCAGTTACTGGAACCAGAAAATTCCAATTTATCACTGTTATCAAGCAAGCTAGCAGCTGTATTTAGTGTGGTGAGCTGTCATTTCTATTCCATTAAGTTCCTGGACAGTTGAAAGAAGTGATTCTAATGTATATGTTTTGAGCAGATGGTCTTTTTCAAGGTGTTTTATTTGACTGTATGTACAATTTTTCAAAATGTTCATGTTGATATCTCCTGAGTGGACTGGTTCTTATATAGCACCTATGTTGAGCACTCAAAGGGCTTGACACAACATGCCTCATTCACCCACTCACTTCTTTTTAAGCTTAAGTGCTTTCTATCTAAGATCAACACACATTCATACTCTGACAGTTGCATCGGAGAGCAACTTGGGTCTTGCCCAAGGATACTTTGGCACCTTCCCATTGGTAGGTGTCCTCCTCTCCACCCAACTGAGTACCACAAACTGCCATTTAGTGGCCTGTATAAGAACTGCAGTATGAAACACCACATCTTCGGCACTGATTACATCTTCAGGGTATTAGTTTTAAGTATGGCTGCCAGTTACTGTTGGCAGTCCCACAGTTGTAGCTGGTGGACACACACCTGAACAGCTTTGCCTCTCTGGAGTTTTTCTTTTTGGCCTTTTCTGTATGCAGAAAAGGCCAAACTCTGAAAGACACAATATGCAGACTGATAAAGCATCTACTGCTGTGGAAAATACCAAGCAGGAAATAATTTCTTTTAAACACAGAATCAAACAGTGTCAACAAGCCAAAAGACAATTATCACCCTTCTCCACACATTCACAAAGCTGTTCAGCACAACAGAGCAGACAAAGACTGATTCATCACAATATCCGATAGGCTAGTCCTCGTTCAGTGGGGTGTGCTGATTCCTACAATAGACTGGGGCGTAGCCAGAATGACATCACTGGTAAAGCTATAGCTTGAAGCCTTGTACTGGGATTTTTATTTTCACTATTTTCTTTTTGAATGGTGTATTACTGGTTTAATGGTGAAAGGACCACACGCTTCCATATAAACCAAATGTATGCCTGGTTAAGAATTTTTATGAATTCATGTGTGAAGTTGAAGTTAGTTAATCCCCTTTCAACTATTTGGTTAGACAGTCTTTAATGCATTGAACAGTATATAAAATTACATCAAGATCAGAAGTTGCATTAGCACGTATCCCAACAGAAAAAGTAAGAGTAGCTTATTGTCTAATATTTCAGGTGTACTGTGGATTACAATCGATGAACCATCTGAGAGCAAGTGTACCACAGTAAGAATCAACTTATGCTACTAAACCAGAAGTAAATTAAACATCTGTCACTTTATGAATTTGCATAATGCAGCGCCAAAAGCACCAACTTTCTTTTACGTCATTACCCACAAGAATACATTCAGAGCTACTAATACAAGCTCAGGTAAAATATCTCAAATCTTGGTCAAACCAACAAGAGTCTTTTTTTCTGAAGCCATCTTTCTTTACAGAGGACACTTGTTTTATTATGAAGTACCACAGATTCAACAAAAACAATTGATTTCTACCCATCGCCAAGCAATTTACTATCATACTACCCACCTGCTTTTGGATACAGGGCAACACAGCATGGCAGCCATGGACTAACTTCCAGGTGAGTTCATGCCACAAGGTTGACGTGCAGCTTTCCAGAAAAGCTGAAGATGTAGTTACTGCGTTTTTGAAATAAGCGGCAGTGACCATCATCTCCAAACGCAACATATAAAATATACTTTGTTCTAGTAGGATTCCATTTCTGGACTGAAACTTTTCCACTAATAGGAAACTAATGTTGTGTTCTTCTTTACTGCTTTAACAAGTTTGTACCCGTCCTCTCAAGCCTGGATGAAAAAAATACAATAAATGTGCAATAGTGGAAAGTACATTTTTTTGTGTACCTCAAAGACTTGTACAGAAACCTTTGACCGTTGGTAGGCATATACTGCTCCATAATTCTGAGCGTAACTAGCTAGATGTGGATTTTTTTGTTACACTTAGTACTTCTCAGGATTATCCTTTGTGAGCCTATTCAGAGTTTATGAGGTGACCAGAACAGATGTTTGTAATCCTTGTCAGCAGATTGCTTTCTGTGAACCTATAATAAATAAGTAAATACACATGTTTGGATTTTTTAATATTTCTGAAGACACTTTTTTTTTCTTTTTTATTAATGGTCAACTATGTCATTTCATGTTCCAACTTAGGATAAACAAAGGTGAACTATGGCAGAATTTCAGACAACTTTCTTCAGCTGTGACTGCTCCAAAGCAGAACAGTCATATTATTACAGCTACAACAGGAAATATTCCAGAAAGCTTTCAAAGGGTAAAAAATTCCAGTATTTCAGATTTTATTATATTTCACAAATACCATGAAAAGACCCAAAGTCAACAATGACCATAAACTATAAAATACAAGCTTTATTATTGACTCAATCTCACACATATCATCCTGCTGCCATAAATACTCACTAGAGCAGTAAATGTGTATTAATCCGCAGCTGAAAATAGTCCCTAACAAATGCATAGGTTGCTATAGCGTCCAGATGTTTTGGAACATTATTTGGAAGTCTTGATTGAAACTACATTTCTGACCATTTTCTAAAGATTGGTAGGGAAGTGTTGGTAGATAGCATAGTTTTTTGGTCTTTTCATGAAATGTTGACTTCAAAAAACAAACCATCTACACTTTTAAATATTTATATAACAGTGTTTGTTAGTGCATGGAGATTGTTAAGGATTAAAAACGTTTAGACAGCAAATCATGGCCAGACTCTGAAAGTCAACAATCACTTTGAGTTGTGTTGTTGTTGACTGGAACTACAGGAAATGACACACACACATGATGGCAATATTTTTTCAATTTTATGTTTGGAGTTTTCCTTTAGTTGCATCTCTTGTGACTATACTTAAAAGCCAGCCTGGGCTTTTGTGCACAAAAAGCAACACATCTACCACATTTAAATGTGTAAAACTACCAAAAAAAAGTCTGTAGTGGACGAGACTTAGACCTGCAGCACAAAGTCCCCGTTTATCTTAATGATGATAAGCACAGCACTGCTCAATGTCCTACATTCATCTCACAGCTAAGAATCAGAACCTGCCAGTTTGTCCTCGCAGATGAAGGCCACAGAGTTGTTCAGAAGGTCATACATGTTCACCTCCACCACCTCTGCTGATGATCTTCCCTCTCTACCGCCTGCCAGAGCTACAAACACCTGCTGCCCAACTCCGTGTTGCCCTTGCTCTTCCGACTCCACCGCTTGCTCTCTGTCCCCTGCTGGATCGGCTGGTATCCCCTGTGAAGTCAGACAGAGAAACTGTGTATGTTCTGTTGATGGAAAACTTTTACTGTGGTGTTACCAGCTACTTCAGCCTTTTAGCTGCAATTTGATAACTTTTTACAGCACTTGGTAAAATCCACAATTTTTAACACATGCACAATTGTTTACTTACATAAGTATAAGGCGTGATCAGAAAGTTCTGAGAATCAGCCCATTAATATCAAAAACTTTACCTAATTTAATTTTGGCTATTCAAGATCCTCTGCTCAGGCATGACTGGACAGCTTTCAGCTCTGCTGCTATTTTTCGGTCTCTCAGTGGACGTTCGGTTCTGTGCCTTTACACTCGTACCTCTGCAATGCTGCTGGGTCTCCTTCAGTGTATCAAAAATTAACTTTTTGATTTTGCAAAGATTGTGTTGGTGTGGCAAAAAAAAAAAGTAACCACTGCTTTGACAAGTCTGACACAGAAATAACGTCCCTGCACACATTCCTGGGACGCTCCCACCTGAAGTGCTGCCATCAGGCTTGAAAATTAGGAACTCCTGTCCTGAAAACTGCTGGGTAACAGCTGGAGACCCAGCGCTCATCACCATTAATAACCCTCCACACAAATGTGTGTCACTGACAGTGAAGTTGATGTTTGCTCTGTAGTGAAGCAAGAGCAAATATTCAGAATGAAACATCCAGGAAAAAAAATCAAATCTGCCGTGTTAAACTCAGTCCAGAGATGCCTGAGAAGATACCTCAGCCTCATCAATAACGTTTAGAGTAAAGCAAACAACATCACTGTTGTGCGATTATTAGTGCCCTTGTTTTAGAGCACTTTGTAACTGTGCTTGAAAAATTGCTGTATATTCATTACTCATCAATATTAACCATCTATTATCTTTAGTTCTATTTCATTAGGTTGCAGCTTAAAAATATTTTTACTGTGAAATAATAGCTCATTAGATTATTAAGTGAAAGGTTTCATTTGTCCTGCTGAGCCAGAAGAGTACTGTAAACTAAAAAATATTCAAAAATAGGTGGGTCAAAATATTTATATGGCATCATTTTCTGCTGTGATTGGGTTAGTGATAATGGCACCACAGGAAATGAGAACACTAAAAGATAATAATCGTCATCATCATAATGACACCACAGTGTTTTTCTCCTTCAGTTACACATATATCATGATACAATGTCTTGCAATGTAACAAGTATCACAGTTTCGTGATACTATCGTTATTGTTATTCAATGGGAAATATATCCCATCATTGTGTTCCAGTGTGCGATTTGTCAGTATATTAAAAACTAAAATATACATCTAGTAATTCACATGTAAGACAAGTTATAGGATTTATAAATGTTGGAACAATATGTTCCACAAGTCCTCTGACACTATATGCACCCTCCTGATGAAGGTGACATTTGGGTCAATAAATTAACAGAATAATATTACATACGTTACATGAAAACATTACACTGGTCAACAATGATTTTGGAGAAAAATACCTGATATAAGGCATTTCAGGTATGCTGATTCCAAAGCTATAATCAGAATTTCTCTAGCACGTCAGCTTCTTGAGTTATGCACACGTCAATATTTAGGTAATGTATTGCTGTACTGGTGCTTCTCACACAAATGCAGAGTGTGCTAAGACTTTCTAATTTTGAAATTGAACAGAATTTAGCAATAATTTGGGTGATTCTGAGGTGCTGAATCCAAATATGGTCATTAAAATCCAATCAACTAAAGTTTAACTGACAATATTGAGGATCAACAAGGCTAGAAATTTGCAATTTCTTATACTGACTGCTTTGATCTGTCAACAGATAAAAATAA
>JAVDPK010001175.1:168713-186685 GCA_034780415.1 Cichlasoma orientale
ACAAAATTTCTTGGGCAACCACAAAGCCACAAACTATGAAGAACTAGTTGACGACATGCTGATATCATTCAAACGCATTGTGTTCAAAAATGTCACTTAAGACTTCCTTTACTCTCGACTTCTTTCCACCCAATTAGGGTGATGTGAGCGATGAGCATGGTGAACGGTTCCATTAGGATATCTCTGAGATGGAGATCAGGTACCAGGGGTGCTATAACACAAACATGATGGCTGACTGCTGCTGGTTTCTGCAGCGTGAAACTTCTGTGAAGTGTTTGTCACACTTTTGAACTGTTTAGGCAGACTGATTGTGGACTGTATCAGTTTGAGATTCCTCATATGATTGATTTTGGTATCTGTGTCTCTTTTTCAGCAGTTTTATGTTCGTTGTGTACTTTTCTAATAAAAATCACTGACGTCGAGTTTGGTGATTGGCATAGTTACATAACTCAAGATGGTAAAGACATTTTGTTTGCATATTTGGAATCAGCATACCCAAATTAGTAAAAATCTGTTGTTTTTCCTCAGGTAGCAGACAAAGGGTTTTTTTGTTGACCAGCGTTATAGTGACTGCAGAATGTCACAGGTGATGCCAGAGCAAAAAATCCCAGATATGTCTGACAATTTCACTGCTAAATGATTGAACTGATCAGTTTAATAGGACCCGAACAATTTAAAAAATAGGCACCTTAAAGCTGGTTAGGAAATGGCATTCCACTAATTAAGACCTCCGTCTGGCCTAGAAGAAGCCCTCCACAAAGCTAGGAGTATTTACTGCTGGTCAGAGAAAAACAACCCCAGAATATTTATCAGCACTGTAGCCAGGACAACAGAGTCAGAGCTCTGTTGAACCTTGTATAAATAGTAGCGAGTAAATAAATTAACTACTACAGAAACAAATTCACAGCCTTCTGATGTCTTTAAGTACATTAGCTTTATAACTGCAGATATATACATTTTTTAGATTTTCAGATTTTCTCTTTTTGATCTTGCTGCACTAACCATCAATATTTAGTATTAATTAGTGCTTCAATTTTACCTTTATTAATAGGCTACATACTACAGGCTTTTAAGGGGGCTATAATGTCTTATCCAAATATAGACTGATTTCCAGACTTCATTCTATTTCAGAAATTCTCTTGTAAAACAGTTGTGTGATCATTTGCAGAGTAATAGTTTATTTAGAAGAGTTTCAGTCAGGATTTAGTTCATCAGAACACAGAAACAATACTAGAGAGACAACCATTCACACTCACATTCACTTCTACAGCCAATTTAGAATACCCAGTAGGAGTGTGGGAGAAAACCAGAGTACCCAGAGAAAACCCACATAACACGGGAAGAAGATGCAACTCCACACAAGAGAGGTTCTGGTGGTGGATTTGAACACAGGACCTTCTTGCTGTGAGGCAACAGTGCTGACAACGCATCACCATGCTGCCCAATAATGTATATTATTATTATTATTTATTATTATTATTATTATTATTATTATTAATAATATTAATAATAATAATATTATTATCAGGGTTAATACAGGAATCCTAGAGTTCAATTTACTACCTTTTAATACCGCGCGGAAACCCTGATTATTATTTCATCATCATTTTAACTGCTGTAACAAAAGAACTTCACAAATATGGGATTAAAAGTATTTCTTCTCATTTACTACGGAGAAAATGAAGGCTGTCATATTCTTACTACCGTGTAGGAGGTGGAGGCGTGCTCTTCCTCCCCGCTCTCGTGTTCCTGCCGCGTCTCCATGTGGCAGGAAAGCAGGTGCTCTTGCAGTTCCATCTGAGAGGTGCACAGCAGAGAGCAGAGGGGGCAGCTGAATGCCTCACTGCCCTGGCTGATATGCTGAGTGCAGATATGCTCCTGCATTTCCTCATCCCCACCCAGCACAGCCTTGCAGTACAGACAACGCACCACTGATGCTTCTGAGCCTGGAGGGCAGCACACAGGATCAGTGAAGACAGCACAGGAGCTGCTGGTTTGATTCATCAAACCACAACAGATAAGATTTAAGAGGTTTACAGAGAAAGACAACAACAAATCACAATCAGACAAATGATATTCAAACTGGGGACTGGCATAAATATGACATACTAGACGTCTATTACAGAGAACACTACAGTAGAGTGATTAAGATTTTAAGGCAAAATGAAAAGGCAAAAGTATATATATAAATGGTCACATGAACCAGACTTTAACACTCCAAGAGAATCATTGTGACCCTCATCATACTCTGGATCTTGTGCTGACATATGGCATAGAAATTGAAGACTTAACAGTATTCCCTGAAAGCCCCCTCCTCTCTGATCATTTCTTAATAACATTTACATTTATTCTAATGGATTACACAGCAGTGGGGAATAAGTTTTATTACAGTAGAAGTCTTTCCGAAAGTTCTGTAACTATGTTTAAGGATGTAATTCCTTCATTAGTATCCTCTTCAGTGCCAACACAGTGCAGAGCAGCTACCTAAACTCTGCTCCCAGTGAGATCGATTATCTCGTCAAAAGCTCCCTGAAAAGCCTTCAGCTGATCCAAAATGCTGCAGCTAGAGTACTGACAGGTGCTAGAAAGAGAGAGCAGATTTCTCCCATATTGGCTCCCTGTTAAATCTAGATCAGAATTTTAAATTCTTCTCCTTACTTTGACTGTTGGGTTTTCTCTGTAATTATTGTAGAATTCAATTGAATTATATAGGTTAAATGACAAGTTTGCATCCGGTGTGTAAAGGCTTCTTTTAACTGAGAAAATTGCTATAATGAAACTAATCCAACATTTGTGAAATAAAGATAAAATAAGGTTAACCTTTAAACACACCTTGTCACCTGTTTTCCACCATGTGTACAACTTCAGTTACTTTCAGGGACCTGGAATCCTTGAAAAAGGCACGAACAGACTAATGGTTCCTTAAGTCTGCTGTAAAGCATTTTTTAGCTATGGAGGATGCTGTTTGAGTGCAAAACAAATACAGCTCAATAGATTATAGTGGCCCTGGGGTCCACAATAAAGTATTGGACAAATTATAGTCAATACGAGCTTTCCTCTGATTTTAATTCGTATATAGTCTCAAATATTTGCATTTGCACATTTATCTTTTGAAATGTTGTATTAATATTTGTGTTTGATTTTTTTACAATGTTGTGGGGCTTTTGACATCACATATCTGGAAACTATAACATAACAGTTTGTACTGCCAACAGCAATTTAAAGAAGAACGGAAGGAGAAGAATATGTGTCTTTTAATGATGATTGACAACTGTATTGTATAATCTCAGTCTAACGTTTTTGTTTTTACTTTTAAAATCTGTTCATCTCACCTCACATAATTTGAGTAACAAGAGCTGTCCAACAGCTCCAGTGAAAGAGTGTACAATCTGCTCCTGACATGGCTCTCCAATAGTTACAGGCACTAGCTGTTGGTGCTTCCATTGTTAGGAATATTCTGGCCTGAGGCCTGTGCTGTCCTCACCTTGGTGCTCAGTAGTCTGGTGTTTAGTCAAACTGGCGGCGCTGGGGAAGAACTTGAAGCAAACGTCACACTGGACCAGGGTCTTGAGCTGTCGGGTGTGGCTGGCAAATACATCGGGGTGGTTGGTCCTGTTATGGTACCATAGGCCTGACAATTGCTATGGCAACAGAAAGACTGATTGGTAAAATGCTCTCTGGAATGCCTCTGATTTATCAAATGGTTAAGACACAGCAAAACAGTGTTTGTGTTTCCTAAAAAGTTTTCTATTTAGTTGCAGAGTTTTCTTAATCTTGTCTGTTGATTTTTCACAGTGTTGTTGTGTTTTTAGTTGCGCAGCCATAATTTGTCCAATACTTTATTGTGGACCCCAGGGCCACTATAATCTATTGAGCTGTATTTGTTTTGCACTCAAACAGCATCCTCCATAGCTAAAAAATGAATCCAATACACATGCCAAAAACTGCAGTTCTTCTAATGGCCATTTAGGGCTAGTTCCAAATGCAAGTCAATCCTTAAAATCCTTTTTTAACCCACCCATTTGGATTTTGGTAAGGCTTAAAGCTTGGACTGCCTTGATTGACGAGCCAACACAGGAAGCAACAGCTGCTGGTTCTCTGTCAGCCCTCAACCCTCCTAATTCTACTCAGTGAACTGGGTCTCAACTGTGTTTGTGTTGGTGCTTTTTGGAGGAGTTTAATAGATTTATGTGACAAATAATATGGTTTGCTGTGTGATACAGATCATCCAATAATTCTGTGCTCCAGTTTGGATAAAACACTGATTGTCACTGTCACTAGGGGTGCTAGGACAAACACTACACTGACTGAATAACAGTGGAGAAGAAATTAGGAGACTGCAGGTCTCTGAGTAGTCATACCTGTACCAGATGACATCCTAGAAACACCACATGATTAAAATAATGCTTGATGGAACATTAGCTGTCTGGTGCTTAGCAAAGCAAACGCATACTTGCAAGGCCCGTATATTCTGTATCATAGCAACCCAAGTATGGCATTTAAAAAAAGAAATGGCTGCAGAACAGTGTCTGGTGTTTTCAGCTGGAAAAAAGAAAATGTTCTGGTGGGCACAATTAAGGCTTAAAAACATGCAGAGTCAACAGATCTGTGTGTGACATCATATTGGCTATGCCCATCTTATATAAATATTGTTCACAGATTCTAAAATTGAAGTGATAATTGCATCAGAGCAGGAAAAGTGAACTAACTTATCCAACCTGGTATGACTTGTTGCAGAGGTCACATCTGAAGGGTTTTGTTCCAGTGTGGGTGGCCTTGTGTTTGTCCAGCAGGGCGGCACTCGTAAACACCTTACTGCAAGTGGGACACTTATGGAACTCCTTTGGATGAAACTCCTGGATGTGCTGCCGATGCTCCTCCAGTGACGAGAAGCTGAGACAGCATTTCTGACAGTCATGGGGCTCTGACAGGTCTGACACAGAGCAATAAACACAGTGAGAAAAATCACTAAAACCTTTGGAATGACTTGCTTAGTTGCATTACTATCAGTATTAACTGTTCATTACAATTGCAGAACAAAAACAAGCTAATCTAAAGTTTTGTTTTATTGAAGAAACCCATTAGGCTTTCACAACGCTGGATAAAAAAAAAAGGTGAACTTTGGTCCAACTTCTTCTGGCAACAACAAATGCAAAGATATGTTTCTTTTAGATGCAGATCCAACCTGCACAACATTAAGAATGAAAACTGAAGTCAGATTCTTAGGATGTGTGTAGCTTCAGCTAGACAGCCACCCTGAAGTTATCTTGTAGACCAGGGAATGTCAACTGGTGGCCCACAGGCCACATCCGGCCCTCAAAGCTTTCCATCCAGCCCCCCGAATAGTACTGCCACAGGTACTATACGCCAATCAATCATGTCACATCATGACCCGTTAAATACCCTTCCCTGACTAGTCTCAATTATCAACAGCCTCCAAACACTACTTCTCACTGCCCCTAAATGTCTCCATGTCCCTAGAACCAATCAGAATGCAAGATCGGACCATGTGACTTCAAGCATTTTCTGGCTGCTCTCATGTAACATTTTATTGTTTCCGTGCTCATTATATCTATAATGAGTACAACTACACACAATTGCAGTGTTTCCATAACAACCATCAACATAATAGAGAAGAACATGTAAGTGTAAGACTTGCAAATCACATCATTAAAATAGTATAAATTTGAAAGGAAAATTGATCTATCAAATAATATATTACTTAGGACAGAATATTAATTTATTTTACTTTACATTGTCAAAAAGTTTGCTATGTCTCCCAGCACAGTCTCAAGAGCATGGAGAAGATTACAGGAGACAGGCAGTTACTCTTGGAGAGCTGGACAGGGCCGTAGAAGGTCCTTAAACAATTGGCAGGACCAGTGTCTCCTCCTTTGTGCAAGGTGGAACAGGATGCACACTGCCAGAGCCCTACAAAATGAACTCCGGCAGGCCACTGATCAGAGACATTCACACCAAACAATCAGAGACAGGCTTCGTGAGGGTGGTCTGAGGGCCAGACATCTTCTAGTGCGCCCTGTGCTCACAGCCTGGCACTGTGGAGCCCCACGGGCATTTTCCATAGAATACCAGAATTTTCAGATCCACTACTGGCATCCTGTGCTTTTCAGATAACAGCAGGTTCACCCTGAGCACAGACAGACGAGAAAAAGTCTGGAAAAGTTGTGGAGAACATTATGCTACATATAAGATGTCAGCACGCACAGATGCAGAGACTCAGGGCCCTCCATTTCTGTGCACTACTGTGTGTTTTTTGTCAATACTGTACATCCGAAAGGCAAAGGAGGCCTACAGGAAGAAGATGGAGAGCTATTTGAAGGACAACAATCCTCGACAGATTTGAAGGGGCATCCAGGCCTTAACAAACTACAGAAGCCAGAGAACCACATCCTCCGGAGTAAGCAGCAGCATGCTGGCAGAGGAGCTCAACAACTTCTTTGCCTGGTACGAGACCAACACACACCTGGACCCACCAGCTCTCCAAAACTCCAACACCCCTCCTCTCTCCCTCCATGAACATGAGGTGAGGAAACAACAGAGCAGTGAACCCCAGGAAGGCTGCTGGACCTGACGGCATCCCGGGAGCAGCATGTGCAGACCAGCTGGCAGCGATCCTCACCAAACTCTTCAACCTGTCCCTGGCACACGCCACTGGCCTCCACTATCATTCCCATCCCAAAAAAAACCCATCATCAACAGCCTCAGTGACTACAGACCCATAGCCCTTATGTCTGTAGTCATGAAGTGCCTAGAGTGCCTGGTCTCCAAGCACATCAGGGACTACCTCCATCCCTCCTTTGATCCCCATCAGTTTACCTATAGAGCAAACCGTTCCACGGAGCATGCCATCGTAATCACACTCCACAGAGTGCTGAGTCACCACTTTCAGGTTCCTTGGCACCCACATCTCAGCTGATCTCTCCTGGACTCAAAACAGCAAGGCCCTAGTGAAGAAGGCTCAGCAGCGGCTTCACTTCTTCTCTGTCCTCAGAAAAAAACATCTGGACAAAAAGCTGCTGCTGGCCTTCCATCGCTCCTCTGTGGAAAGTGAACAGACGTACTGTCTGGGCGTATAGTACGCAAGTTCCACAGCCGAAAACAGGAAGGCAGTGCAGCGGGTAATTAGCACCACCCAAAAGATCATCGGCTGCCCTCTGCCCTCCCTGGAGGACATATCCAGAACCTGCTGCCTCAGGAGAATCAGCACAGTCACAGGAGACCCCTCACATCCTGCCCATCACTTGTTCGACCTGTTACCCTCTGGATGGTGTTTCAGGTCATTTAAACCACACACCACTAGACTCACCTGGGCCATACAGACTGTAAATAAATAATGACCACCCCCCACCCCCCCACCCCCCCACCCCAAAAAAATTGCCATCTGTCTCTCAGTTTTTTACAGGTTGTGTATTTTATGTGTAATAATGTACAGTTTGTGTATTTAAATTGTATTTTTCACTATACTTATTTTATATTTCCTTTATATTGATGGAAGATAACTAGACTTTGGCTTGAGTGGAGCATCCACAATTTCGTTGTACCATGTACAATGACAAAGGGCTATTCTATTCTGTAACATTGTTCAGCATTAAGGGCTTGGTGAAGAGTCAGTGATGGTCTAGAGAGGCATATCCATGGAGGGATGCACAGACCAGCTAGACAACAGCACCCTGACTGCCATAAAGTATTGGGATGAAATACTTGGACCCTTTGTCAGACCCTACACTGGTGCAGTGGGTCCTGGGTTCCTCCTGATCCACAACGATTGCCTGGACTAATGTGGCGAGAGTATGCAGGCAGTTCCTGGAGCATGAAGTAATTGATACCACTGGCTGGCCCCCATGCTCACCTGACCTAAAGCCAATAAAACACCTGACATTGCCAAGTTGCACCTCAGAATGTCCAAGAGCTCAGTGATGGCCTGGTCCAGATCTGGGAGGAGACCATCTGCCGTCTCACTTTTTCACTTTAATTTTCAGGCTGCCTTTGAAATCAGCCCTCTGTAGTCTGATAATTTTCATTTCAATCAAACGATGTGGCATCCTTTCATTCCTAACACATGACCCAGTCCAATTAATATAGATAGCCAGCATGAATTTTTTTCCCCATTGACGTCTGATGTGTTTTCAAAGTGTTCTTTTTTAAGCAGTGTACTTTCATGTTCTTTCTTTAAAAGATCATCTGCATGCTTTAACTAAATGCTTATTTTTTCAGAAAAAAAGCAAAACTGTTCTTACGGTGGAAGGTGTGCAGGTGCACAGTGAGTCCGCTGGCCTGGCTGTAGCCTTTGCCACATTCTCGACACACATAAGGCCGGTCGCCTGTGTGTGTTCGCACATGACGTGTCAGCTCTATGGACTGGGCGAAGACAGCCTTGCAATACTGACACACATACATCTTCCCTGTGGAATAAAAAAAACAAATGTACAAAAACAATCTAATGAAACCCACAAAAGTAGTAGTAGGGGTGGATTGATTGTTTTCCAAAACAAAAGTTGTGAAATTGAATAAGATTTCCCCCTCTAAAAAAGCCATAGAAAAACTATATATTACTACAGTGGTAATAGTGTTTTGGTTTATGCTAGACGTTGAATTTTTATAGCAGATTTTATAGCTTTTATCATTTTATCTGTGGTAAAAGAACATGCTGTAAGACAAGATGATAAATGAAACACACCACCACATGTCAGGACTAGCACTCAAAAGAAGTACAAAGCAGAGAGGTGGCACCTACTGTATTTTCCTTCACATATGCTGATATAGTATTTTGTGAGTGTATTTTACCCTCAGAGTGTCTCTTTTTGGTGTGGTATGCGAGTGCAGCAGCCACACTGAAGCTCATGTCACAGTGTTTGCAGTGGTAGGGTTTCTCTCCTGTGTGCAGCCTCATGTGATTCTTCAGAGATGAGTTTGCGCCAAACTTGGCACCGCATTCCTCACAAGCAAACGGCTTTTCCTCAAAGTGCTCAGTCCGCTTGTGATAAATCATACCTTAAATATGAAAAAGTGATTAAAAAACTCAAATGAAATAAAACAAAGGGAAACTGTCACTTTTCTCTCCATATTATTAGGACACTACACAAGTGCCTTGTTATGATTTGGTGCTAAACTGAACTGAGAATTAATAATACATCCATAGAACAGGCAAGGAAAATTTTTCAAGATTTTTGTGAATGAAATTTATGACTCTTTAGGTGTCATCACAGATGAACTTTGAAGAATTTCAGGAGAATCCGGTCATGATATTTCACATTTGTCCTTTCGCGCATGTGGCACACAGCAGGAGACCGGCCGCATCAGACAAGGTTGCAGTACTGAAAATGCTCCACGTGTTCTAGGTGTGGGAGCTGTTTTGGCCAGTGTAGAGAATGTATATGGGAGGGAGCACACATGACATCCATGCATTTATTGGTAGTGACAAATTCACAAGACAATTTGATGGATGGGCTTTGCACTATGGAGCTGGCAGTTTGTATTGGGCATTTCTGTTGTCACATGTGTGTCTGTCAGGTGCAGTCTAGAGAAGTTCTGAAAATGGCTTTTCCTATCATGAAGATCTGTTTGGTGGTGAAATGACCTGTTTCTGAATGCACTGTAACATCCCTGTTCTTTTTATGCTGCCCATTATCACACAACAATGTCATCAAGCAGGGTTCCTGCCAGAAAAAAATTAATGCGTGGGTTTTATTGATATCACAACAAAAGTAATAGAGAGAAAACCCCATCAATCAGACGACTCCCTATAAGCAAGCACTTGGTGACAAAGAAACTTCCTTTTAACAGGAAGAAACCTCTGGCAGAATCAGGCTTAGGGAGGGGCAGCTATCTGCTGTGACCGGCTGGGGACAGGACAAAGACACACTGTGTATTAAACCCAGAGTTTAATAATAACAAATGCATTGTAACTTTGTATGTGCATAGTAGAGTATAGTTCATAGTATAATGTGCAGGGAAAAAAACTTTCTAAACTTTATTTTAGTGCAAAGTTACCAAACTGAGGGTGGCTGTGGTTCAGGAGGCAGAGCAGGTCATCTACTAATACTAAGGTTGGCCGTTCGATCCCTGGATACTCCAGTTTTGGGCAAGTTTTGGGTGCCGGGCTGAGAATTTAAACTGCCAGCTACTGGAACGGATCTCTAGAATTACAGTTAGCTCTTATCTATATTGTCTTGGATGGCAAAACTAATTTCTTTAATTATATCCTGAAGATTAAAAATAAATGCTGCAAAATTAAAATGTGTTATTTTAATCTGTATGTGATTTGACCCGCAAAGTTCTCACCTGATGGGTGGGCAAAGGTGCGGCCACAGAGGTCACAGGCCACCTTCTTCTTGACCCGTGCAATGTTGCGGTGAGCCTCGGCTCGGTGGCGCTGCAGAGCTCGCTGGTTAGACAGTTTCTCAGGGCAATCAGTGCACTGCTGCTCACACTCCTGGGACATGGAGCAGCGCTTCATGTGGGCCAGCATTCGACACTTGTAATCAAAACTCTTCTTACACCAGTGACAGGAATAGGGTTTGGAGTGAGAGGAAGGGGAAGATGAGGAAGGAGGGGAAGTGTCTATCACTGCAGTTGCATCTTTTTGGTCCTCTTTGATCTCCACCTCTTTAGTGTTTTTGTCTTCTACCTCTTCCTGCTGGTGTTCTTCACTTCTGATGCCATTCTTCTGCCCTGAGTCAACTGTAAACATGGAGAGAAGGATTTAAAAGCATGATATGTGCCCTCTAAAACTGGTTGCTGATGCAGTTATGATGTAAGTTGAAGTTTGGATTCATTTATAATTATATTTATTTTGTACAAAAATCATTATCCATCCATCTATTGTTAATTCTAAGAAATACATCTTTGCAACAGCTTTCTTTTAAAACAGATCCTATGTTTAAATGTGCACACTACATCAGATCGTCTGCAAGCCAATGCAACCGGCACAATGCCCCCATTCATTGTTGTTGTTTTTCCCACAATCACCAAGTACTCACCTTCACCTCCAGTTTGGTTTCCATCAGGCTGTTGTATGTTACTCTCCTCCTCCTCCAGCAGAGAGAGCAGTTGTGTGGGGAAGAAGGATGAAGCTTTCTGCTTGACAGCGTGTAGCAACTTGATAAGCCCTTCCTGACTGATCTGCCCCTCTTTCACTTTACTCATGAGCTTCTCCAGCACTGGGCTGGGATCAGCCTCCTCACAGCACTGACACACAACCTGGAAGGAGCAGAAATGTACTACAAATTGTCAAAGAACAGCAGGAGCCATTACTGATAAGTGCAGAGAAAATGAAATGACAAACAGGACTATATTCCTACTTTTACTGGTTTTATAAGAACATTTAACATTTAGAAAAGACACCTAAATACTTTCTGATCTGCTCTGTTTTCATTAGCTGCTTTTCATGCTGTCTGTCACTCAGTTGTCTTTCAGCTCAAGAACATAAGAACTACTACTGCAGTCCAAGAGAGTACAATCTGAGCCCATGTGACAAAACTGCCACAACAGCAGAAAAAGAGCTGGGGCCAGCTGGCTATCAATGAATGACCTTTCAAAACAAGAGTGTGCAGATTCTCCACTGATAAACATAAAATGGATGGTGCCAGAGTGATGAAAAATAGAAATAAATATGCTAAAGTCAGTTGCCAAATATACAATGCTCAAAAAAAATAAAGAAACACTTCGAAAACACAGATCAGATCTCAATGGGAAAAAATCATGCTGGATATTGATACTGATATGGAGTGGGTAATTTGTTAGGAACAAAAGGATGCCACATCGTTTGATGGAAATAAAAATTATTAACTTACAGAGGGCTGAATTCAAAGACACCCTGAAATTCAAAGTAAAAAAATTAAGTGGCAGGCTATTCCATTTTGCCGGAATTTCACTCAAGCATCTCGAAATGGTACTCAGTAATTTGTACATGGTAGTATGCATGCCTGACAACATCGGGGCGTGCTCCTAATGAGACGACGGATGGTGTCCTGGGAGATCTCCTCCAAGATCTGGACCAGGGCTTCACTGAGTTCCTATACAGTCTGAGGTGTAACCTGGCAACATCGGATGGATCAAAACATAAATGTCTCAGAGGTGTTCTATCAAATTTATGGTTATTGGGTCCAAGGATTTTATCCCGATACCTGATGGCAGTCAGGGTGCTGTTGCAAATGCCAATTGGGCTCCACAGTGCCCGGCCACCCCCATGAAGTCTGTTTCTGATTGTTTGGTCAGAGACATTCACACCAGTGGCCTGCTGGAGGTCATTTTGTAGGGCTCTGGCAGTGCTCATCCTGTTCTTCCTTGCACAAAGGAACACACACCGGTCCTGCTGATGGGTTAAGGACCTTCTATGGCCCTGTCCAGCTCTCCTAGAATAACTACCTTTCTCCTGGAATTGCCTCCATGCTCTTGAGACTGTGCTGGGAGAAATAGCAAATCTTCTGGCAATGATGTACTGATGTGCGTCCTGGAGGAGATGGACTACCTTTGCAACCTCTGTAGGGTTACCAGTAGTGACAAATGCAAAACCATTTGAAAAAATATTCAGAAAAGACAAGGAGGGAAAAAATGTCAGCGCCCTCCACTTGTAAAACCATTCCTGTTTTGGGGGTTGTATCACTGTTGCCCCTCTAGTGACCAAAGTTAAACATCAATGTACAGTATTTCATAAAAAATGTTGAAAATTTGTTAAAAAAAAAATAAAATAAAAAAAAATAATGAATACTTGTAGCAACTTTCAAAAGTATAAGGAAGGAGGTAAACATCACTGCACAATATTTCTGAAAAATGTAGAAAATTCATTAAAAAAAAAAATCTAAAAACTGAAAAATCTGGTTCTCTATTTTATAGAGCCTCACCCAAAGAGTATTTGTGTGAAGTTTCATAAATTTTCAAATATAAATGAAGCAGTAATGAAGCAGCAAATTTAACTGTCTGTCATCAACAGTGGAGCTAATTAAAAAGAAGTAGTATTTCCTTTGCAAGAACATATTAAGCTCATTTGGAATCATTTGGAAAACAAACAGACTACTGTTACTGTGTTTCTGAAATAAGAAGCACTGACCATACATGTTGCCCCTCTAGTACACCTGTTGTTAATTTCATTAACACCAAAGCAGCTGAAACGTCTTAACAGCTGTGTCAGTTAAGTAGTAGAGGGCTACTCCAATGGGCTACTTAACTGACCAGATCAATAATGTTTAAGTGACTTGATGCTATACTTGGATTAAAAACTGTTCATTTAATTTTTTGAGCGGTGTGTATAACATGTATGGGCAAGACTAACTAACTGAGGGCAAATTAACATAGGGCTGCAATTGCAAAAATGCATTCATAGGAGTGGAATGTTCTGCAGACTCACTTTTTGTTTTTTCTGCATTCCATGTGAGGCTGCAGTAAATATTGAAATTTGTAAGATTCAAACATTAATCTGTTATTTTGACAGACAATTTAAAATAGTCTAATATGATAAACCATTTTTAAAATGGTAGCATGCCAGTGTAAAGTTGACTAGAAGAGAACAATGTGGTAGGAAAAGTTGCACAAGCAACAGGGACGACCTCAGCCTTGAGAGGATTGTCAAGACAAGTTGATACATAAACTTGGGAGAGCTTTGGAAAGAACTCCTTGTGAAGCTTTGGTAAGGTTGGTGTCAGTGCATCAAGAGCCACCACACACAGGTGTCTTCAGGAAAAGAGCAACAAATGTTGCATTCCTAATGTCAAACCACTCCTGAACCAGACATCTCTGAAGCATCTTACCTGGGCTAAGGAGAAAAAGAACTGGGTTGTTGCTCAGTGGTCGTCTTTTCAGATGAAAGTGCGTTTTGCATTTGGGAATCAAGATACTGTTTACAGTGCCAAAACTTATTTCAAATTCATAAAAAACGTTGCCATTCTATCTAAATTACAGTATCAGTCAAAGGTTTGTAGTGTGTCCAAACTTTTGACTGGTACTGTATAAATAAAAGAGATAAAATTAAAAAGACACACTGCACAGCATGGCAAGAAATGCCAAGCCTAATAGTTCTTTAGGAATCAGCTTGTTGGTGCAAAAATGCTATTTAATGTTTGTCAAACTGTGTTATCTGAGACGTTTTTCATAGATTCAACTAGAGAAATGGAAAAAAATACACTATATTGCCAAAAGTATTCACTCACTTATCCAAATCACTGAATTCAGGTGTTCTAATCCCTACCATGGCAACAGGTGTATAAAATCAAGCACCTAGGCATGCAGACTGCTTCTACAAGCATTTGTGAAAGAATGGCTTGCTCTCAGTAGCTCAGTGAATTACAGTGTGGTACTGGATTAGGATGCCACCAGCGCAACAAGTCCAGTTGTGAAATTTCCTGGCTACTAAATATTCCACAGTCAACTGTTAGTGGTATTATAACAAAGTGGAAGTGATTGAGAACGTCAGCAAGTGGTAGACGACGTAAAATGACAGAGTGGGGTCAGTGGACGCTGAGGCGGATAATAAACAGAGATCAACTTTCTGCAGTCAACTGCTACAGACTTCCAACTTCATGAGGCTTTCAAATTAGCTCAAGAACAGTGCGTAGCGAGATTCAAGGAATGGGTTTCCATGTCCAAGCAGCTGCATCCAAGCCTTACATCACCAGGTACAATGCAACTCATTGGAGGCAGTGGTGTAAAGCACACCGCCACTCGGCTCTAGAGCAGTACATGTGTTTGGATGAGACTGGGTTTGTCGGTTTCCAGGAGAACGGTATTTGTCTGACTGCATTGTGCAAAGTGTAAAGTTAGGCGGAGGGGAGATAATGGTGTAGGGTTGTTTTTCAGGAGTTGAGCTTGGGTCATGGTTCCAGGTAAAGGAACTCTTAATGCTTCAGCATACCACAACGTTTTGGACAATTTCATGCTCCCAACAGTTTGGGGATGGGCTCTTCCTGATCCAACATGACTGCGCACCGGTGCACAAAGCAGGTCTATCAAGACCTAGATGAGCGAGTTTGGCGTGGAAGAACTTGACTGGCCTGCACAGAGTCCTGACCTCCAGCCGATAGAACAGCTTTGGGATGAATTAGAGCGGAGACTGTGAGCCAAGCTTTCTCACTCAACATCAGTGTTTGACCTCACAAATGTGCTTCTAGAAGAATTGTCAAAAATTCTCATAGAGTTGAAGTTGTTATAGCTGGAAAAGCTGGCCCAACATCACATGGCTTAAGAATGGGATGTCACTCAAGTTCATATGGGTGTGAAGGCAGATGAGCGAATACTTTAGGCAATATAGTGCATGTGTTTTTGCAACAGGCTGCTAGTAACAAAGTACCTAAAGATACAATTTATTTAAAATTGGTCTTTACAAAATTGTCTGTTATGTGTAGACAGTAGTGACAACAGCGGTTCATCCCTTGAGTTCAGTGGCTGTTTTATGCTTGAAAATGAGCAGGTACAAGGGCTGACCTGAAAGTGAGTTAAAAAGCAGCTGATGAGACCTTCAGAAAGCCCAGAGTACTATTGTTCAAGACCACTTTAAAAGATTACAAGAAAGTATGACTCCTTAAATGCAAAATATAAAGACAAAAAAAAGAGAACTTTTGTCACAAATTTCTCATTTTTGGACATGCATTAATAGATCTGATATTTGAGAAAGGCAAAATAAAATCTACATGAAAGTCAATTTGTAATGTAGTGGAGTAGTGTGCGTGCACACTGCTGGGAAAAAAACATATAGAGGCTTTTGTGCACTCTAGATTTTTCACTGGGTTGATTAGAACCATATTTCTCTGTAACGAAATGTGACTTAAAAACCTGAAACACTGCACCCTGCCTGTAAAGACCCAATACCAGATGCTTGTGTGTGTCTGACACTGGGATTCTCCCCTTCCCTGCAATGTACCCTGTTAAGTTCATTTCAGTAAAGTGTTGCTCTTTTTCATCAAAATACCAGCATTACTGAGGACAACAAATATGTGTGGCTTAGTTCTAAACATTCAGGGCTGGGACTCACTGAAGAACGTCCATGCCAATCAGGCACTTGTTCTGATAGCGTCTCCACCTGGCATTTCAAATTAATTAACACTCCAAAGCATGCATCACAGCCACATTGGGTGTAAAATCTGACTTTGTTCTGTGTTAAATTTTAGCGCAATTTGCAGTAAAATGTTTGTATGAGTAATTTAAATATTAAATAAATAATTTTGTGAACTGAAGGGGAACAAATAGATATGCAATAGGGCCAGTGGCAAAAAGTAGCACAGACCATTAATGAATCTGGCTCTATGTGCATCAAAGACTGTCATGCTGAACACAGATGAAATGATGCACCACATACAACTACGAGGGATCGTCTAAGAGAAGATGTTTACTTATTAAACCATGTTATGATTTAAGAAGGAAAAGTTTTTCCACAACTGGGACGACTGTTCTACCTGTCTCTCTTTTTCTTTCAGGCTGCTCTTTGCTGCTTGGCTCAGCAGCTCCACAACAGATGACATGTTGGCGAGGAGCCCCACAATCTGAGAGGAATGTTTCAGAAGACCAGTGGCAGGCTCACTGGATATCCTGGCTGCCAATGTGTTGCTTAACTCATCTGCGCTTTCTGACGATTTGGCTTCTTCAGGTCCTGTGTACAGGAAATAGAGTCCAGTTTTTACATTGTTTATTATAGGGTGAACATCTTAGACTGTATTAGGTGGAACAATCATGCCCAATAAAGGGATGATTTGAATTATTCATGCCTTTAACTGATGTTATTAAATTCCCCAAATCATTTAAACATGAAAATGACCTGATGTGTCAGGGAGCTCCACACAGGCTCTTTTAAACGCTGGTTCTTCTGCATCATCTCTGTCACGCTGAAACCATTCTTTTTTCAGCTCATCCTTCAACTCCATCTCGTCTGAAGTCAAGTTGTCGCTGTTGAGTGAGGCTGAGCCTTCAGGGTTCGTGCTCTGGGATTTGTTGATCATGTTGAGGTTTGGTGTATGAGCAGAATTGACTGACACTGGGGGCTGCTGGTTCACCAGGCTAGTGAGGACGTGTTTAAAGCCAACAGCCACATCAAACATCTGCAGGCTGTCTGCAGCGGCAACAATGCGGCTGACGTTGTGTTTGCCCAGAGGTAGCTTACCGGTGTAGACCATGTCCAGTAGGCAGCCAAATTCCTGTGAGGAAACCACAGCTGTGTCAATGGAGATGGTGTCAGAGCCATCCAGGAGAGACCTGTCAGAGACACATAATTTTGTTTTAACTTCCCATTTAACAAAAACTGAATACTGACTGTCCCACCACATCAGTCAGCTTTACTTTTCTTCTTTAATTGTTTTAAATGGTGCAGTAACTCCCCGCGACCCTGAAAAGGCTAAGCGGAAGCGAATGGATGGATGGATGGATGGTGCAGTAACTAATATTCCACGCAATACCATGTAATAATGAAAGACTACAAAAATGCAAACACTATTACCAAACTAGAAAAAAACATTTCCTCACAAAAATGCAATGTGAATGCTGAAAGCTGAAAGATTTGAGCTGCAATGCCTAGAAATGCTTAACATGGGTAAATTGTAAATAAATGCCAGATATTGAAAATTCAAAGTGTTGTGGAAAAAGGGACAAAAGCACTTACTCACAGGACATTTTCAGGCCCTTTTATAGTACAAATAAGCAAAAAAGTCCAGGCGAACATTTTGATGCTTAGATGTTAAAGGGTTAAAATACCTCAAACTTAATTTGCTGAACCACCTTAACCATCTGAAAGAGAAAACACTTGAAAAACAAAACCTAAATTAAACTTGATTTGCTGAAAGAACTGTTTAAAAAATAGGAAAACAGCAAAACTTGGAGCTGAAGCGCATCAAGAACTGAAACAACCTCAGTTTGAATCCCCCAATTAACAGCTGAATGTTGTTAAACACCCCTCTGCCCCAAACACACACACACACACACACACACACACACACACACACACACACACACACACACACACACACACACACACA
>JAVDPK010001175.1:219221-243498 GCA_034780415.1 Cichlasoma orientale
ACACACACACACACACACACACACACACACACACACACACACACACACACACACACACACACACACACACACCAATACTCAGTTAAAGAAGTTTAAGTATTAAGAGGCCTTACATCGTAACATAGGAGAACTGTCCACAGAACTGCTGCTGGATGACATTCCGCAGGTTTGGGTTCTTCTGTTTGGACAGTGTATCCTCCAACAGAGACAAGAAAAGCTTTGAGAACTCCTGGGCATCCTGAAAATAGAAGGTCTGAACTCAGTGCTCTGTAGAGAAACCAAGCCTGCACTAATAAACAAATTGTGTAATACTGAAAACTAGTTAGAAAAAAAAACACTGTCAATTTGGTCAAATTTTAAGGATTTGGAAACTGGGACTTCAAATGTGTGTGACTTTTGCAAATCTCTACAAAGAAGTCATCCAATTCTGGGGAAAACCCAAAACAAGGGAACCCTAGAGAAATACAGTACTGTGCAAAGGCTTGAGCCACCCCTGATTTCTTTATGTTTTGCTAGGGAAATCGGAAATGGGTACAGTAATTTATTGAAAAGTGCAAACAGGGAAATACAGTGAATAAGGCAAAAACAGGTACAACAATCCCTGTTGTACCTGTCCTGACCACCACCATACACAGTGAAGACAATCAGAAACAAAAATGTCAAATTTGGACTCATCATTCCATACCACCTGTTGCCATTGATTTTTAGTCCAGTTCTTGTGTAATTTGGCATCTATCCATTTTCTTCACTTACCCAATTCAAGGTCATGGGGAGAGGTGGTGGGAGAGGGAGGCTGGAGCCTATCCCAGCTGCCATAGGGTGAAAGGCGGGGTACACCCTAGACAGGTTGCCAGTCTGTCGCAGGGCCAACACAGAGACTCACACTCACAATCAAACCTATGGTGCAATTTAGAATATTCAATTAACCTAACCCCACTAACTGCATGTCTTTGAACTGTGGGAGGAAGTCAGAGTACCTGGAGAAAACCCAGACACAGGGAGAAAATGCAAACTCCATAGAGAAAGGCCCCGGCCAAATGTTGGATTTGAACCCAGGACCTTCTTGCTGTGAGGCAGCAGTGCAAACCACCATGCAGCCTTTTTTTGTAAGTTTACACTACTCGCCATGCTGACATATGCTTGGATGATTCATAGGTCAGTGTTAAGTGGCTTAACAAACAAAAATGGTTGGGTATAAGGACTGGACTTGAAAATGAGCAAAAAAGCAGCCTGTGTGCAATGAGAAAAGGAAAAAAAAAAGTGTGTCTATATATAAAAAAGTATACTCTCACTTTCTGTCATTGGCATTATTAGGGTAATAATAACTCATCCAAGTTTTTTAGTAGATGCACCCATGGCGCAACTCATTCTCGAGTTCAGGTTCACAAGGCTAAAAACTGGCCGGCTGCCTGCCCGGCGGGGTGACAGTACCCAGATAGTCTTGTTAGGCTGACCAGTAAAAGTTTTGAAAGACCTTAAAAAAGCCTCAAGAATGATTATAAGGTAACTTTGAAAGCTGTGGCTCTTTGGAGCCAAAATACTGAGGGGTGAATCAACACTTTTGCACAGTACTATAAATATCCAGTTATTATAAGTGTGATAATGAATTATTTTCTCAGGTTTATGTCTGGATGTACCTGTTGCTGCCCTGTGTCCAAACCAAGTGCTTTCACTAGCCCTGAAGGGTCGATGTACTTTCTGTTGCTATTCTGCAGGAGTGCAAAAAGATACTGTAGATGCTCACAGATGGACTGGGGTTCGTAATCTGCAATAGAGAGAGATGCCTATTGGACAGGATGATAAGCCTTCATAATATATGGTACACGTTTGCAGTATCATGCTCCGTCACAGTAGCTAACATAAAAGTTAATTTTTACTCCAGACAAATGATTGAAAAATGCATTCAGAACACTTAAAATTACCGGTTTCCTTGATCACAAATCACAAATGATTACTAGTCCACAAGAGTGTTTGTCCTTATGCAGACATTTCATATAAGAAAGCTTGAATTTTGCTGGTTGTGACTGAAATCCCTGAATACAGCAAGCTGGTGGTAAAAGAAATAGAGTGGCATTTAGAGAACACTTTTCTAGTCTTACTAATCACTTAAAGTAATGTTAAACGGAATGGTACTTATTAGGGATGTGTGTGACTAGTCAACTAGAAGACTTATCATTGCTACTGTCACTAATCGGTTAGCCTAATTGTTAACATCTTAATTGATGCCCAGCGCCATAAATGGTTGTCCTAAATGTTACACAGCTATCTGTCACCAGATAGAGCTGCAGCCCTGACACCGTTATAGAAAAATATTGCAATTCTGCTAATCTATTCTGACATTTCTATTAGGCCTAAAATTGTCAGTTATTTTTTGAAGCTTTACAACACCTGAAGCACACCTCCTGAGACACACTACCATTTCCTTCCGTGCATTTCTGGCTACTTCCCCCAAGTTTGTACAAATAAGGGAAAAAACTAGATGGACAAATGTGTTCGCACCAAAAAAAAAAAAAAGACCCCAGCAAAGAGTAAGACCCAGGAGGGGAAACAAGTCCCAGCATTTTATGTTTCTGTTGGTTGACACCACATGTAAACCACCGGGACACAACCACACAGTAATTAACACCTGCACAGGCATAAATGCCGGCAACAACATTGGCCACTTAAGTAGGTTACACTGTAGCTCTACAAAGACCCAGCGCTGAAATCTGAATAAGACGTAAGCTGGAGGAGGTGGCTGGGGAAGAGGGAGGTCTAGGCTTCACTGCTCAGGCTGCGGCCCTGCAGCCTGGCGCCGGATAAGTGGAAGAAAATGGACTGGATGTTTGTATTCTATTGTTTAATTATCATTTTCGATTTTAACTTTTATTGAGATGTGTGTCATGAATTGTAGAACGAGCATTGTTCATAATATGCGGCACAATGGGCCACAAATTATTCGTTTTTTAAATGTTCATTTCTCATATTTCAATGATGTGTAAACATTGCTTGCAATAACACATTTTCATACATTTGTCATTAATTGATTTTAAGTTTTTTTTCTTCGTTGTTTGGAGCATAGTGATCCCTCACCTATCGCGGGGGTTACGTTCCAGAGACTCCCACGAATCCGCAAAGTAGCGGCGTTATATTATTTATATATATTTTAAGGCTTTAGAAACTCTTCCCACAAACCTATAAACCTTTCCCACTCTATTATAAACACTTCATATACTTTTAAACACGAAAATTTCACAAAAACACAACACCGCTGAGCTACACTACGCACAGAGACCAGACGTTGATGTGAAGTGGACAAGGAGAGATGCTGAACATTTGGGCACAGTGTGGGAGCGCAAACAGGCTGACGCTACGGTCACTGAGCCAATCGGCGCCCAGGATACAGAACACAGTGCTGTGGTTACTGCCTTCCATTCCATCAGCCAATAGTGTACTATGTACACTATTAAAGCTACATACATGTAGCTTTTATTGTAAAGCTACATACATCCACTGAGAGTTTTATTGTATGGACTTATACATCACACACAGCCAATTTAGAATCTGCCAATTAACCTTATGTACATGTCTTTGGACTTTGAGAGAAATCCACCATCAGTATAAACCTATACAGGCACAGGAAGAACATGCAAACGCCACACAAAAATGCCCCAGTCAACCAGGAGACCCAAAACCTTCTTGCTGTGAGCTGACAGTACTAACCCAGTGATGTGAGCGCATTACTTGATGCTTATGCACAACAAAGCAAAAACACTTGTCAAAATCTGACTAAAACAACTTGGGGAATAAATAAAAACAAAGATGCAGTTTTGAGTAATACCAGACTCAGTGTTGTGTTCCTCTGCTCTGGAATTTTGGCACTGATAGAGGCTCTTACGCAGCTCCAGGTTGTGGAACCATACTTGCAGGAATGTGTTGACATAACATGTTGCACCGAGGTTGGTCAAGCCAACAAATGTGTTCTAGAAGGGGGCATAGAGAGACAGAAGTAATAGCACACAGAATTACCTGTATCTTTATATATACTTTTTCTACATGTGGCCAAGCTTCCAACCATCACTCTACAAGCAAGGATGCCTTTTCATTGATTAAAAAAAAGCCTGTGAGAAAATAATTTGCAGTACCTTGTCTCGACGTTCTGAATTTGGATCATCGATACTGTGGAAAGCATTTTCATCAATCTCTCCAAGCCATGCCTGTTCACCAATGCCCACCAGGCAATTGGGATTTCCTTTGCAGTTCCTCCTGGAATAGCAAGTGATGATCATTAACTTTACTGTTTCCCCACTTTGTCTACATTTTTCGTAAACAAAGCAGAGTTTGATATATGGAGAGTTTAATGGTGGTCTAATACATACAAAGCCACCCACACATTGAACTGCGCCTGCTATATGCCGGTAGGGGCCACAGGGCAACATCGGTAATGTTTCCATACTGTAACCATATGAAATGGTGCAGACTGTGACGAGACGCTACCTAGCGAAGTGTCTGCGTGTGAGCTAAGTTGTGTAATGTTGAATTCGAGAGTGGGTCTTGATTAGTTTTCTATTAATCTACAAAACTGTCCGACAGGCCATGAGGAAGCGAGCGAGTCGACCATTAAGCCCTTTACTTTAAAACCTAATGTATTTCTACTAATTATGTTTTTAATGACACGTGCTAGCACAACAAACATATATTTTTTTTAAATGTTAATACTGTACCTGCAGGTGCCTCTTTTGCAGGCCGGGAGGTTGATTCGATATGCTAGCTCGATATGCTCCTGTCCGATTTCTTCTGGTTTTACAGTTTCCACCCAACGCCAAGCCGCTTTCTCCAGTTGTATGCGAGGTGCCATAATCCTACGAAGTAATGTCAACCTCTGTCACACAAAGACTCAAATGATTCAAGTTAGCCAAACTGTAACCAGGAATGCTAACTTAGTCGGCTAGTGAGAGCTAAATAAGTTATCGCTGGCCATGGCTGGTTTCTTAAGTAACCTACGGGCAGCCAGCTAATGCTAGCGTTGTCTCATTACCCTTTTAAACATAGTTGTGAGCCTATCACTCCACAACGTAACAACGCATAGATTAATGAAAGTCGATAAGTTACCATAAACAGTATTTGCAGGATAACGTCAGAAGTAAGAGCTACACTCGTACTAATGTTAGCTAGCTAGCTAGCTAAAATGTAGCCCGATCGGCTGTGTTAGCAAGTCACTTTCGTCTGTACTTTCTATTTAACGCTCCCTGACGTTAACGTAGCAAGTTTATTGTGTTATGGTCAAATTTCTCGAACCTTTCATACGTGCAGCTGTATCATCAAAAATATTTATGTATTTTTTACATTTTATTCAGGGTTTATTTTAGATTTAGCGCCCTTGCGTCAGTTTATAAATAAATTACTTCTACGCTCAAAATCAACACGACGTCAAAACGTGACGTAGGCGATTCTTTGGGGCGAGTGATAGGAGGAGGGACACGCGGACACCGGCAGAGGGGCGTCCTCTCTGTCTTCGTTTGAGTTTCACTTCAAAATTTTGCTGCCTGTGATATAGAAACATTTTTTACTGTTAGATATATTTTTCCTCAGTTACTTTAATTATTTAAAGTTACTTTAATTATTTAAAGTAACTTTAAGTGTTCTGTGTAAAATTGCAGAGAGTAAACAAGAGCCGAAAAAAAATTCCTTGTGTGTGAAAACATACTTGGCGAGTAAAGCTGATTCTGATTGTGATTCTGATTCTCAGTTGTTAACTCTCAGCAATTAATTTATTCTCAGATATTTTAATTTAATTCTGAAACCTCTTGATGTCTAGCTGATTGCAATGGAATACCAAAATCACCAAAATAAAGCCAAATCACCAGTCACAATAGAAATATTGTGACTGGTGATTTGGCTTTATTTTGTGACTGTATAAACAGTATACTGTCACAATATAAATTATTATGAGCTGTGATTCTTTACCCCATGCTGAGCCACTACAACCTGCTGAATTCCACTGTAACCCCTGACTGTACTCATTTTCCTTTCAGGTGAGGCAGTCACCCTCTATAATGTAGGTAACAGCAAATAGATCTTTTTAAAAATTCTCTTTCTTTTTTTCTGCTCATGTTCTACATAAAAATGTTCAAGCTGAGTGCATTCATCAGTATTAGAATTGAGATTGAAAAAAGTTTGTATTGTTATGTAATAATATTGTTTTATTATTACATTAATATAGCATGAGGTTCAGTTAGCTTTGCACAAAAATAGCTGGTAGAAATTTCCACCAAAGAGCTATGTTTACTTACTTACTTTAAGTAAATTTCAGAGCCTGTACTTTTTCACTTTTACTTGAGTAAAGAAGTTGAACCAGTACTTCAACTTTTACTAGAGTATTTTTTAACATAAGTATCTGTACTTCTACAGAATGTCAGTACTTTTGGAGTTTAAGTATCTCGGGGTTTTGTTCAAGAGTGATAGGAGACGGGAGCGGGGGATTGACAGATGGATCGGGGCTGCGTCTGCAGTGATGCGGACGCTGCACCAGTCTGTCGTGGTAAATTTACTGGTCAATCTACATACCTACCCTCACCTATGGTCACGAGCTTTGGGTAGTGACCGAAAGAATGAGATCGCGAATACAAGTGGCAGAAATGAGGTTCCTTCAAAGGGTGGCTGACCTCTCCCTCAGGGATAGGGTGAGGAGTGCAGCCATTTGGGAGGGGCACAAAGTAGAGGCGCTGCTCCTCAACATTGAAAGGAGCCAGTTGAGTTGGTTCAGGAATCTGACTATGATGCCTTCTCGGCACCTCTAGGTAGGGGTGAGGTGTTCCTGGAATGCCCCACCAGAAGGAGGCCCTGGGGCTAACCCAGGATATGATGGAGAGATTATGTCTCTTGGCTGGCCTGGCAACACCTTGGTGTCCCCCCGGACAAGCTGGAGGAGGTAGCTGGGGAGAGGGATGTCTGAGCTTCTCTGCTTAGGCTGCGATCCAGCTCCGGATAAGTGGAAGAAAATGGATGGATGGGTGGATGGATGATGTGATATTTTTCATATTACATTAACCTATCTGAACTTGTGCATATTGGTCCTTTAATTTCTGTGGAATCCTGCAGTGCTTTGTGATGAAACTCTGCATACATGTAGAGACGGTGGGGCAGAATCATAATCTGTTGCGAATTTTATGTCAACTTCCAATGCTGATTTTCAATGAACGTTTTTAGTTTGATATTTTCACATTTGGCAAATTTGAGCAGATTAGTCCTTTAATTTCTGTGGAATCCTTTTTTTTTTTCTTTGCAGGCATACTAGCCACATATAAAATTAAAATCAGCAGAAAAGTATTGCAGGTCATGGTGAAGAAGCTGATTACCAGCAAAATTCACACGAATAAAGGAACACATCTTGATTGATAAAAAAGGGCTTCTGGTGAGTTATTTCTCTTAACTACGCCAAAATAACACGCTAACTTTGTCTTAAAATGCATAATATAATACATTTTATTGTGATATGTCATAGTGCTTTGCATAACAAGGACACTTATATAAATCAAAAATAATTTCAGGTTGTTTTGGTCCGTTGAACGGAAATCAGCAACGAAGTAGGAGCAATACCATAAAACTTGAGGTAGAAGCGCAAGAAAATCTAAACGGCGGCTGAGCTGCGGCTGGCTTGACCGCGGTCTACTACGACAGCTGCGGTAGTCTCCGGCCCCATTACAACACCCTTACAAAGTACAAAGTATGCACGCAAGCAAACGCTACCAAATACATAACTTCCTTGGCGGAGGTAATTACAGAAACGTGTTTTATGAAATATGGATTCATGTAACGAATGAATTAAAAGGAAATGTTTTTCTGAATGTAGCAAAGCATTCAGTTGCAGGAACAGCCACTTATTAACTGGCCTTTAATTGCGCAGCCTCATCTACTGCAGAAACAGTATATAACGCAGGTTCCGTGGCTCTTGGAATGGGACAACTGTGTGGGCAGGTAAATGGGCAAGACTCCGCCCCTGCTCAAGAAGAACAGCAGTTCACCTGAAACAGATCAACGCTTGGATACCTCAACCAACTCTGCACCGTTCCTCAGATAAAAGCTGCATTCATTTCACTTCTTTCCCTAAGGTAAGGGATTTTCTTGACGTCTTTGAACTGTGTCGATTCTGTGCTCTTCTCACAGCAAACTCTAATAGCTTGACGTAAGCATTATAATGTAAATAGGAAGACAAATTTAACGGGACATTTCATGAAACACTCTGCTCTTGTCTCCAGCTAAAATAAATAACACTTTATGTAATAAAAAATATTTTACAATTGTCTGCAGCTTGCTTTGTTCTAGTTTAACTACTAAGGAACAAAAACAGTTCGATCGTAATCAAATAATATCTTAATAATAATAATAATATCTTTTAATTAATATCATGTCATCTCAGTGGTTGGATTCCTGAACTTTCTTTCTTAAACAAATGTTTTCCTTACAAAGGCTAAGGAGAAGGGCTGACATTTAGAGCTTCAGAGACTAACATAGGGTTGTACTAATGTTGATGGAATATATTTGTGTAGCAGCATACAAAGTTGTAAAATATTCTGTTATTGTATTTTATCAAATGTTCCACACATGAAATCTAAAAAATATATACATGTCATAACTTAATGTATGAGTAGTGGTGTGCACTGCCAACTGCTGGTGCATTTCATAATATATTCAAGGAATTTAAGTTTCAAGGCCAGGATAATAAAACAACCCTGTTTTTGTACTGGAACCAGTACAGGAGGAAATGGGAAGGCAGGGTGGATGCCTGGGAAGATTAAGTAACCACGGCTATTCACCTCTCTAATCCTCTGCCATTTTGAATCCTGTGTCACGGATTGGTAGAAATGGGCTTTACTCAGTGAGAACTGACCTCAGGCTTGGACATGCAACTATTTATGTAACAAGAACACATGGGGAAACTGGGGTGACATCTTTAAGGGTTGTAAAACAATCCTCAGTGGTATAACGCAGGTTTTTAGGTAGGGTGTGGGGTTCAGGTCTCCATTCTACTCAAGCATTCAAACAGATTTTCTTTCTATTTAAGTTTTTATTTGACTGAAAAAAACAAAAACAAAAACTATCCATTTCCTCATCTCCAGAGTGAGAAATGGGCAAGCTTGTTTGTTAACAGTACTGTAACAGTAAATTTGGAGGCAATGCAGAGAAGAGAAGGAATGTGTATACTGACAAATCCACATCATAACTTTCAAAACTCAGAATATTACTTTTAATTATACATTATAACTTTCATGTGCTTTGATCAGTTTCAGTGGTCTTTACATAAGAATGCATCAAACCTTCATATATTTACTTTGTTGAAGGATATGAGGATGTTATACTCACTGAGTAGCTAAATAAATGTAAAACCGTTTACTGTAATGATTTTATTTCAACATCATATCCATTCAAACCTGACTTTTTCTACAAAAGTACAGTGCATGCCATGTTTCTTACTCTGACCAATCTTTAATTCAGTTTATTTTGATACATCCAGAGGTAATAAATACATTAAGTAAACTAAATTTGTTTTACACAGTTAGGCATGAAAAGTATACCAGAATACACCAGAATACTGCAGTACACAGACTGAAATTCACTGAGTGACAAACTTTAGCTCAGCACTTTCACCGCATGGCCGGCTCTTCCATGCGGATCGCCAGCTATGAGGGAAAGCCTGTGGGGTCGGCTTATGCGCCTCCATAAACAAAGGTTGACGTACAAACTGTAGAGTGATGAACAGCTCTGCTCGGAGGCAATTGAACATCTGACTGTTAAATGTCGGCCACATTATCTGCCTTGCAAGCCTCTCTGACCACATCTCCATCATGTTGGTCCCGGCCTATCACTCTCTGCTGAGACACTCCAGACCAACACAGAAGACCATCACTGTGTGGTACAGTGATGCTCCTCTGCACTGCAGAACTGTTCAATGTACAGATTTGCAGGTCTTCAGGGAGGCTGGTTTATGCGCTCCACAGTGACAGGCCTGAATGATTATCGGCCAGTAGCTCTCATCCCGATAGTCATGAAGTGCTTTGAAAGACTGGTGTCCTTGATGTGGGCAATAACCATCTATGCCACTGTGGACCCACACCTATATGCATACCAGAAGATATGGTCCACGGAGGACACCACCTCCTCTGTGGTTCACACTCTCCTCACCCACCTGGAGTGTAAGGACTCCTATGTGCGTATGCTCTTTGTGGACTTCACATCAGCCTTCAACATGATCTTTTCACAGAACCTGGTGCACAAACTGTTCACACTTGGACTGAGCTCCTCCCTCTGCAACTGGGCCCTGGACTTCCTGATGAACAGGACGTAATCGGTGAGGATCCACGACGTCTCCTTCTCCCCCATCATCCTCAGCTCTGGCTCCCCCCAGGGCTGGGTGCTGAGCCCTCTTCTGTTCACCCTGCTCACATATGACTGCTCAGCAAAACACCCAGGCTGTCATATTGTGAAGTTTGTGGATGACACAGCAGTGGTTCGATGCATCGCTAACAACAATGAGTCCGGCTACAGGCAGGAGGTGGAACACCTGGAGGGTTGGTGCAGAGAGAAAAATCTCTGCATTAATGTGTCTGAAACAAAGGAAATGATTGTGGACTTCAGAAGAGTCAGACACCCCCTCCTCCCCCTGCACATTGGAGGATCTGCAGTGGAAGTGGTCCCCAGGTACAGATATTTGGGCATTCACCTAAGTAATGATCTCACCTGGGGTAACAATGCTTCCAGTCTGGTCAGGAAGAACACAAGCGCCTCTACTTCCTCATGAGGTTGAGGTGCGCTGGACTTGGAAGCTCAGTCCTACAGATGTGTGGTGGAGAGCATCCTGGTCCTGGGCTCCTGCATCACTGTGTGGTATGGAAGCTGCTCTGTGGCAAAGAAGAATGTTCTGCAGTGGGTAGTAAAGACTGTACAGAGGACTGTTGGAGTCAGCTTCTCCACCACCACGGACATTTACACCTCCAGATGCAGGAAAAGGGCCACCTCCATCCTGAAGGACCCCACACACCCTGTACACACTTTTTGTTCCCCTCCCATCAGGCAGGAGGTGGAGGAGCATTAAGAGCAGGACCACCAAACTGAGGAACAGCTTCTTCCCTGAAGCTGTAAGACTGTGTAACTGCACTTCTCTTGCACAACTCTGCATACAGGGCAACACTGGAACCTGAGGACACAATTTCGTTCCACTGCATGTGAAGGGCAATAAAGAATCCTTGAATCATCATATTGAAACGTGTTCCATGGTATGTTTATAAGTAAATGTTTACACTATCAGAATTATTAATTTGTTATCTATGGTTTAGGAATCTTTGGCAACGTCAGAGCCAAGATGGGGCGGAAAGAGATCATTTGCAACTGGAAGAAAAGCACCAGTAACATTAAGGATGTGTTTGAGTTCAAGGGGAAGATGGGTTCGTAAGTACTGCATTTGTCTCTTTATTGAAGGTAATTGTTTTGTGTGAGAGAGGTCTGGTTGAATGTACAACTACCTCAAAACATCACTGACTTTCATTAGTTTGTTCATTTGTATGGTTATCAGCAAGACCACACATAAAAGACCAAACTGAAGTTCATGAAACTTTGCTGAAAGATGGAGCAGAGGCAAAGGGAGAACCCATTTATTACTGGATCACTTTCTTTAAAAATATGGCCTTGGTGGAGGATGTGTTCAGTTCATTCCTAGTTTACAGTAGCCTTAGTAGCCTTTTTACTTGTGGTTTGTATACTTCCCCTTCTTCCTCTGTGGGTTTCCTCTGGGTACAAAGGTTAGATTCATTGGTGATTCTAAATTTTATATAGGTTTGAATGCAAGGTAGATAAAGCTCTTCAATGCATAGAATAAAGTGCTGTAAGAATATGTGTGGAATAAAGAATATGTAACTTGTAGTGTAAAGCACTTTGAGTGGTCAGTAAGACCAGAAAAGTGCTAAAAGTTCCCAATTCTCTGTAAACAGCACACACAGCCATGACAATTTTCATATTGCCACAAGATCATGAAACTGATCAAATGGCTCATTGTTAGACAAAGGTGGTAGTTTCTATCACTATGCAACTCTAATTTTTATAATTTTACAGAAGCCTTCAATTAGCCGAGATTGAAGTTGCTTGGATGAGTTGTATCCCAATGAACGGAGTCAACTTTCTAGGATGTAACTCCATTTACAAAAACTATAAATCATCCATTAGTGCTCTGTAATCCTGCTCCTGTCAGTCACTAATACATCCAACCAGTACAGAATCATCAACAATTCTGTAAGTGGCATGTCTGAGACTTGTGTACACAATGAAAAAGAATGGAGACAGTACAGTCCCCTGTGGAGTTTCTGTACTACCCATCACCAGATCACACAGAGCACCGCCCATTCTCACATGTTGCAACATGTCTGTCAGGGATAATCCACAAGACAGTGGATGTGTTTACTGACATTTCCAGTATCTTCTCTCTTATTGTGTTAAATGCACTTGAGAAATCAGAGAAGGTGACCCTTGCTGTGCAGCCATTACTATCTAAATGGGAGTACTCGCTCTGCATCGTGTAGATTATTGTGCCATCCACACCCAGATTTGGTCTATGTGCGAACTGCTGAGGGTCAAAAGATGTTTTCACCTGTTGCCTCAGGTGGGCCCAGACTTCAGCACCTTCATGTGATGTGAGGGCAACTGGTCGATAGTTGTTAAGCTCTGATGGTGTTGATTTCTTTAGCACAGGAGCCAGACACAATGTTTTACAGAACAGCAGTATTTTCAAATTTTTACTTTGACAAACCCAAATGGAAATCTTATAAATGCATGTATAGAGCTGATTGGAAAGGTAACATCTTTTAGTTTTTGAAACTATGTTTATTTAACATAGTGGCTAAAAAGTGTTTTGCTGGTAACCGGCAGTGCAGTCACAAAGAGTAACAACGTTGTTAAAATGATGGTCGGAGCTCTCCTGCAGTTTTAAAGCTGCTTAATAATCTTAAGCTCACCACAGGCTGTGAATGAGTCAGGCTTCTGCGTGTGTGTGTGTGTGTGTGTGTGTGTCTGAGATTTGTGAATGCTGACGTCAGAGCAGCAGTTGGAGAACATCCTAGCACTAGTTCATTACAGGATTAATGGCTGCCTGCACATGTGAATGGGTGTACTGAATGTATATAAAGGCAGGTGTTAAGAGCAGGTGTCGGTGTCTGAGCATGTGAGTGAACGCGCACTAATTTAAGCCCATAAGTTGGTTGGACTTGCTTTTGTTTGCCAGTTGGTTTTTGCAGTGCCCCCAGTGGTCAGTTACCAGTACCACCAGATTTGTTCTACACTAATGGAACTGAACTGGCATTTATGCATCACTATTCTAGCCTTACTAGCCACTCAAAGCACTATATTATATATGCTATGTTTACCCATTGACACATACCCATTTAAACAGCACTTTTTTCTATCTGCTTTAAGTGTTTCATTTATCTCATATTCATACCTACAGCCAATTTAGAATCAGCAGATAACTTAAGAAGCATGTCTGGACTGTGGGGACTTAGGCAACTTTAATCAGCTGGTATTGTTTTACAGCAGATATTTCCTCCACTGTGCCTATTAAATTCTCATACTTATCTGGATCACTTTGAAAAAATGATGAAACAGGCTATTAGCCTTGGATGTTCTCTCAGCTCTTTTAGCTTAATTCAGTATTTTATTTACACCTTTCAGGAGCCTACTGCCCCAGTGGACCCTTACAGGTCCACTGGGTTAACATTTGATAGACTATACATCTAGGCTGACTGCATGAGTATTGTCAGATCCATTACCCTTGGAAAAATATTTTGAGAGAAGTGAGAGAAGTGTGAAAAGTAAAACAAAATAAAACTAGTTCTGTGAACCCTAATGATAATAGTGAAATACGAACAAATCATAAAGGTTGTTTCAAACATTTTAACAGACTTGTTTGTCTCCCTTAATTCATATTTAATTTTGCCTCACTGCTTTTGCTATTTTTGTGCAGAGGGTCATTTTCAGAGGTTTTCATGGTGAGGGAGAAGAAAACCGGGAAAATGTATGCACTGAAATGTCTGAAGAAAAAACATCTTGCTCATAGCAACCTGGAAAATGAAATAAATGTGCTGAGGAGGTAAAACATGCACACACATGCACACTCAAATTTGCAATATGCTTTAGACTCTAATCAGAGAGCAGTCAGTAACAGCACTCTGCTTCATGTGAATTTGCATCTAATTAAACATGTTGTTCTTTCTGTTGCCTAAAACAGGCCAAGTCTGAGTAAAAGCTTAAAGAGAATAACAGGCAGCATCTGTAGTTCTGTGAACATATGACCCTTCTGTTTCCCACTATTTCAGGATAAAGCATGAGAATGTAGTGGGACTAGAAGATTTCTATGAGAGTCAAACACACTACTACCTGGTCATGCAACTGTAAGTGGAATCATTTCATTTTGCAAACTTTCCACACATTACTTTGCAATAATGCAATATTGGCAGTATGTCTCATTTTGATTGCAGTGAAATTGAACATTAATAAGCAGCACTCTGAGAGCGCTAACCTCCGCCAAGGCAGCTCATTTTCTGGGCACTATAGTACTGTACAGTACAGTATAGACCATGACAGTTTACTTTGAGTACACAAACATTATGTAGGAGTAGGTAATGGATAATAGGCATTGATTTGTAAATAACTTGAGCTTATTGCATAATTATCATGTTTGAAGCTGTGGCCGGCAAGGCAGAGGACCTCAAAGCAGGACTCATGAGACACAACTAAAATTAAACTTAAGATTTGTTAATTAAACTTAGAAGGTATCAAACTGGACGAGCGCCAGCTATACAAAAACGCGAAACTTGAAATACACAGCAGGAGAAACAAACGATGAGCTGATCAGAGTTAGTTCAATCAACTCTGAGTATGTTCACCCTGAGTTGGCGCGTGTGTGAGTAAGGAAAGAAAGCCATCATCAATGGAGCGCCGATACCAGGATTCACCATTTCAACGGGTAAATAAAGAGCAGAGTCTCCATTTTAATCCGATGGATGGAGGATCGCACGTGTCAGTGTGGATCAGGATGCGTCATTTAATCAGCCTGACCCACTCTGTCATCATCATAGACAGAATAAAAGTTTATTATAAAATATATTTCTTTTATAATGTCTGCTGTCATCATTTACACAACTTAATCTCCATCAGATGAAGCTGAATCCTAATTTTACATTTGATTTATGAAATCTAATTATTCAGCTGCAGCCTGACAGACAAACCGCAGGAGACAGAAAGTGAAGATAAAAATATGGAGAAACAGCTCAGACTGAATTTACTGAGTGACCTGTGTGTTAGAGACTGAGACAGCAGCAGACCCCGGGGGGGCAGAGCTGACCTCAGGTCGGTTTATTTAATAATAACTGTTTTTACTACAGTTTTTTACAGTTCAGTTTATGACCATTTAATTGTTTAAATAATTATTCAGTAAAAATGGAATCTATTGATGGAATAGAAACCTCACTTCATTGATTTTTGTAATGGAAAATTTAATTATTTCTGCCATTACTGGATAAAAATGAGTAATGAGATTTACAGAGAAACTGCTTTAATGTTTCCAGTTTAACCGTTTCTAATCTGATCTAAGATCAGCTTCACTGATAGATGACAGCTCTCTGACAGCCACAGCAGAGATGTTTCACTGAGTTACTATTAAAGGTCAGAGGTCAGTCATAGTTTCATATTTAGCTGGAATAATTCAGAGCAGCTTTCCAAGTCTGTAATGAATGTAAAGTTTTACCAATAAAGTCAAACACATTATAAGTAATCTCTCAGCTTTGTAGGTTTTAAATGTTTCAGTGCAGGTTTGGGAAGATGAGCTATATTAATTAAAGAATGCAGATCGGGTCGGGAAAATGAATCCATTATGAATGGATCTGAACTGGATGAGCTGGGAAATGACTTGAACCTGAATTGGATGTGGACCTTTTCTGAATCCCTGATCCTGATCCATTTGGATCCTCCTGCTGTGAAAGTGGACACAATTTGCGGGTTCATCATCGAGCCTATGATCATCGATTTGGTGATTTTCAGTGGAAAATATGTCGAGATTCATACTGAATTTCAGACATCATAACTTTCAAAATGTTGACAACATTTAAGTCACTTTAAATACATTTAGTTCAGTTTTCAAGTCTTAAAATCATTTCAGCCTCATCTTCACTCAAATTCAATTCAATTTCATTTGTATAGCGCCAAATCACAACAAGCACTCAAAGCACTTTATATTGTAAAACCCTAGAATAATTATAGAGAAAACCCAACAGTCAAAAGGACCCCCTATGACAAGGGTATTCAACTCCAGGCCTTGACGGCCAGTGTCCTGCAGGTTTTAGATGTGTCTCTGCTTCAACACACCTGAATCAAATATAGAAGTCATTAGCAGGACCCTGGAGAATACTGAGGAGGTAATTCAGTCATTTGATTCAGGTGTGTTGGATCAGGGACACATCTTAAACCTGCAGGACACCGGCCCTCGAGGCCTGGGGTTGAATACCCCTGCCCTATGAGCAAGCATTTGGTGACAGTGGAAAGGAAAACCTCCCTTTTAACAGGAAGAAACCTCTGGCAGAGCCAGGCTCAGGGAGGGGCAGTCATCTGCCACGACTGATTGGGGCTGAGGGGAGAGAGACAGGACAAAAGACATGCTGTGGAAGAGAGCCAGAGATTAATAATAACTAATGATTAAATGCAGAGTGAAGTATAAACAGAGTTTTAAAAAAAGGTGAATAAAAAGAAACAGTGCCTCATGGAAAAGCCCCCAGCAGCCTAAGCCTGCTGCAGCATAACTAAGGGATGGTTCAGGGTCACCTAATCCAGCTCTTAACTATAAGCTTTATCATAAAAGAAAGTTTTAAGCCTTTTTTTTTTCTTCAAACATTCACATCATCTCCAAGATCCAGACATTTTTCTATCAGTGAGCTTTGACAACACGACCAATGATTGATCATTGATCAATGCTCAGTGTGTTCTGCGTCTAAAGCTTCATACAGATCAGTGTGATGTAACAGTGATGCTGCAGTAACTACAGTAAATGTTTTCAGAGGAACTGACAGTCTCACAGCTGCAGCCGCGTTCATTATAAATCCGTGACATCATCGCTGTCTCTGTCCTCCCAGCCTGAATGAATTGACGTGTCAGACAGGTACAGCAGGAGGGGAGGAGTCAGAGATATTGGATAAAAACTACTGCCTCACAGCTAGAATGACATCTAGGCCTGGGTTTGATTCCACCTTGGCTTGGGCCTCTCTGTGTGGAGTTTGCATGTTCTCCCCGTGTCTGTGTGGGTTTTCTCCCACAGTCCAAACACATCACTTGCTGGGGTTATGTTAATTGGTCACTCTAAATTGCCCATAGGTGTGAATGTGAGTGTGAATGGTTGTCTGCCTCTCTGTGTTGGCCCTGCTACAGGCTGGTGACCTGTACAGGGTGTACCCTGCCTCTTGCCCTGTGTCAGCTGGGATAGGCAGCCATTGAGTTTTAAGTATAAGTTATAGTTATTTGATGAATTTATCCAAGGCTGGACTACAGTCGACCTTGGTGTATAGTCCTGCAGAAGTTCTGAAAATAGTCACTCAAGATTCTTCTGTCCATGCAGGGTATCAGGTGGGGAGCTATTTGATCGCATTTTAGACAAAGGGGTTTACACCGAGAAGGATGCCAGCAAAGTGATCAGTCAGGTGTTGCAGGCTGTCAGCTACCTGCATGAAAACGGCATCGTACACAGGGACCTTAAGGTAACGCACACACACACACACACACACACACAAACACACACACACACACACACACACACACACACACACACACACACACACACACACACACACACACAAAAAGATGCATATAGACATATTAGAACATTTTAGGTAAATAATTTGAGAACATCTGGCCTACATGTTGGCTAACATGGACAAATCATGCACTGACGCATTATCACATCTTTTTACATTTTCTTTATTTTGTGTCTTGTTTTTTTCTGTTGGAGCAGCCTGAGAACCTGCTGTACTATAGCACAGATGAGAATGCTAAGATTATGATCAGTGACTTTGGTCTGTCTAAGACGTTGGAACATGGTGTGATGTCTACAGCATGTGGAACACCAGGATATGTTGGTGAGTTAATGGGGAGAAGCATACATAAACTCTGTTTCTGTGCTCTGTATACTTGATATGATATACCTAAAAATTATATTTTCCCTCTCCATTGATAGATCGCTCATAATTTGTGACTGTGTAAAATAATTTCTTACTGTCTGCTACTGGCTTAAAAAAAACTTTCAAAATCAGTACTTGCTCTTATTGGGCCTCTTTAACAAATGGTGCATACACACAAATCTGTGATTCATGGATATTTTTGTACCTAAATTTGTTCATACTAGAACAAATAAAAAGTTCCCCCTACTTAGAAAATTTTAACACGTCTTTAAACTGAACACTTCTAGTAGTAGTTGTATTCAGTCATTATTGACAGTTTCCAAAACTTATCATGTGGGAGCAGAGAAAAAAATAGCCAATTTCATAAATCTGATGATTATTTCATATAAGTATAAAAATGTCACACTGTAAGCTGCATAATTTCTGAATCCCTTAAAAAGCAGACTCACACAGCATCACACAGAGGTAGAAACCCTTAAAGTCACCATGGTGCAATTACTGAATGGAATATTACAGCTGGTAAAGGAACTTTACAAAAGAAAATTTTGTAGAAAAGGATGGCGTAACGTAACATTTATAAAATATGCCCATTTCTGCAGCTCCATAATGGAAACAGTCTGTTTTTAATAATGCTTTTTTTGTTTTTCTTCTTGTATCATTCTTACTGTTGTGTGGCCTTCTGCAGCTCCTGAGGTTTTGGCTCAGAAACCCTACAGCAAAGCAGTGGACTGCTGGTCAATTGGAGTTATCACGTATATCCTGTAAGACCATGCCTACTCTCTGATAATAACATAGCTAATTGTATATTATAAACTGATTATTTATATAAAACTGAGAGAATCCATTAGTTGTGGATGATTTTAATAATATTCTAAAAGTCAGCGGCACCTGGATTGTTGTAAAAAAAAAAATCCCTATTTGAAAGAGTCATCAAATACTACTAGAGTGGGTTGTCTACAACCTAAAAAGGCATCAAACAATAGAGCATACAAAAAAACTTGTTTAAACTGAGAAGATATACCATTCTAAAGAGAAAAAGCTCATTTTGAATTTAATGGCAGCAATATGTCTCAAAAAAGTTGGAACAGGGTCGTGTTTACCACTGTGTAGCATCCCTTATCTGGTTTTATCAACTATCTATAAACGTCAGGGCAATGAGAAGATCTGTACTGTTGAGAAAGGAAGGTTGTTCCATTTGTCTTGCTGAAATATGCAAGGCCTGCCCTGAAAAAGATGTTGTCTGGATGGGAGCATATGTTGCTCTAAAACCTGTCTATACACCTTTTAGGATGTGCAAGGTGCCAATTCCTTAGGAACATTGTTCCATCAGAGATGCAGATTATTTTAAGTGAGTGCTCATAACAAGCCAGATGGCTTCTCTCCTCTTTAATCCAGAAGATGTGGCATCCATATTTTCAATTACATTCAATTCAGTTTTATTTATATAGTGCGAAATTGCAACAGCAGTCACCTCAAGGTGCTTTATATTGAAAGGTAAAGACAATCAGACAGCCCCCTATAAGCAAGGACTTGGCGACAGTAGGAAGGAAAATCTCCCTTTTAACAGGCAGAAACCTCCAGCAGAACTAGGCTCAAGGAGGGGTAGCCATGACCAGTTGGGGGGGGGGGGGGCAGAGGACTGAGATAGGATTAATAATGATAAAATGCAGAGTGGTGTATAAACACAGAGATAGTGAAAGAGGTGAGGGGAAAAAGAAACACAGTGCATCATGGAAAAGCCCCCAGGGGCCGAAGCCTGCTGCAGCATTACTAAGGGAGGGTTCAGAGTCACCTGATCCAGCCCTAACTAAATGCTTTAACAAAAAGGAAAGTTTTAAGCCTAATATCAGTAATATCAAGCAGAGAGAGAATGTTTGACTTCTGAATCCAAACTGAAAGCTAGTTCCACTGAAGAAGATATGGAACTATGAGGTCTTTAAGATAAGATGGGGCCTGATTATTCAAGACCTTGTATGTGACGAGAAGGATTTTAAATTCAATTCTGGATTTAACAGGTAGTTAATCAAGAGAAGCCAATATGGGACAAATACTGTATGATTTCTCTTTCTTGTCCCTGTCAATACGCTCGCTGCAGCATTTAGGATTAACTGAAGGCTTTTCAGGAAGTTTTTAGGAAAGCCTGATAGTAATGAATTACCATTAGTCCAACCTAGAAGGAAAATAAATGCATGAACTAGTTTTTCAGCATCAGTCTCAGTCTTAGACTTAGAGATATTGTGCAAATGCAAGAAAGCAGTCCTACGTAATTGTTAAATACACGCATTGAAGGAAATATCCTGGTGAAAAATGACTCCAAGATTCCTCACAGTATTACTGGATGTCAAGGTAATGCCATCCAGAACAAATATCTGGTTAGACATGTTTCTAAGGTTTTTAGTTCTGAGTAAAATAACCTCAGTTTTATCTGAATTTAGAAGCAGAACATTGGAGGTCATCCAGTTGTCTTTTCCATGGAGGGTACTTCTCCTTATTGCTGTTCATCTTATAGCCAAGCATCTCAAGGATCATTACTGCTGTGGTATACATCAACTGATTGGTTTCAGTGTGGATTGTCTGTAGTGCTGCATTCGCATCTTCTAGTAGACTTTCAGAGGGCACTTCACATAGTCTTGGTAGTCGGCGTTGAGGGGTCCAGTTCTCCTTCTTAGCCATGATCTTATCTTTCAGGTCAGCTGCTCTGGTATTCAGTGTACTGGTTGTTATTACTGTGGCTTGGTACCCAATCTCAGAGTGTGGGGATGATGAAATCCACCCCGACCTGTCGTCCTGACTTGCTATTGCCGTAGCATTTGTGTTGTACCTCGTCAAGCTCTAGTTGCGATAGCAGTTACTTCCTTCGTTTGTTGGAACACTGCGCTACGAGTTGTTTTGCTGTCACTTTGGATGTTGGGTTTCAAAGACTCCATAGGCCCGACATCCTCTTTTTTTTTTTTTCTTTTTTTTTTAACGGCCTCAAGAAAAAAATCTTGGAACAGGCAGGAAACTGAAATACCATTTGTGCAATTTGCTACAGGCTGAGGTATCTGTCAGCTGGTATTCTTTTAATACATACATAATACATAACAGTCCCTCACTGGCCGCTGCCCCGGTTCTGGTGCCATATTTAACCTACGAATTGGAACCTTTTCGGCTGCAGGTACAAAATGCATTTCACTGGTGTATATACTGTGTATAACTGTGCATGTGACGAATAACCATTATCTCATCTTCTCTTATCTTTGGCAAAAATGTTACAATTTTAGCCCTTTTAAATAGCCCTCTTAAGAGTTCCCCTATGGTGACAATTAAAAAAAATATTTTTTTAACCAGACCTGACTTGTGTGCAAAAATTAGTGCGTTTTTGTAGATGTTCAGGGGGTCAAATTTGCAATTATTTAGTCAGAAAAATTTGTCAGAAGGAAGGACGCTAACGATTCCAACTAGGCATTTTTACAGTGACCCCCATATATAAGTTTTCAGAAAGCATTCAGCCTGACTAACACTGCTATGGGGTTTTATGGGGTCAATAGACTCCTCACTGATCCCTTTGAGAAACTCAGGAAACTCGGGCCTAATTAGTTTTTGATTTTTCCCTATTCCTCCTCCCCAGCCTGTACTTCAATTAGAATCACTCGGGGGTGTTGAAAAAGAATTTCAAATTTCAATTAGTCTGACCACAGGATGGTTTTCCACTTTCCCTCAGTCTATTTGAAATGAGCTTTGGCCCAGAGACAACACCGATGTTTCTGGATCATGTTCACGTATGGCTCCTTCTTTTCACGATATGGACCCCATCATAAACAGTGATTTCTGGAACCTGTGCAGTGAATTGCAGGACAGAATGATGCCTGTTCTTAATGCAGTACCGCTTAAGTAGTCAAAGATAACAGGCCTCCAGTATTGATCTTTGGCCTTTTCTCTTGTGTACAGAAATTCCTCCAGAATTCCAGAATCTTTTGATGACATTATGTATTCTATCATGTGATGATATTATGTCACTTATTTTTCCAGTCTCTTGTTGCCCTCTTACCATCTATTTGAGAAATGTTGCTGCCATCAAATTCAAAATAATTATTTTTTATTGTGAATAAAATATGGGTTTAGGAGATTTACAAATCATTGTATTGTTTTTTATTTACATTTTACACAATGTCCTAGGATTTTTGGAATTGGGTTTGTAGATTAAAAAAATCATTTGTAGATTAAAAAAAAAGCTGCAAGAAAAAAGCGCTTGTATGAATGTGTGTGTGATTGAGTGAATGAGGCTTGTAGCAGAAGGTGCTTTGTAAGTTAGAGTAGAAAACTGCTATACAAATACCAGTCCATTTATTGCAGTAGCTGAGAAAGATCCCAGCAGATTTGTGAAACCAGAGTCAGAGCATATTATGGCATTTTGGGCATGTAAGCAAAAGAATAACACTTTGATAGTTGCTGAAGTAATCCAGTGCTGATCCACATTGGAGACTTTTGAAAAGCAGATCGAAGTAAAGGATCAGCTAGGTTAACTGTGTATGTGTATGTGTGTGTGTGTGTGTGTGTGTGTGTGTGTGTGTGTGTGTGTGTGTGTGCTACAGGCTCTGTGGCTACCCTCCATTCTTTGAAGAGAACGAGAGGCATTTGTTTTCAAAGATCACCAGGGCTGAATACGCCTTTCATTCCCCCTTCTGGGATGACATCTCTGAGTCAGGTATGATAACATCAGAACACACTTTAACCCTCTGTCTTTCAACAGTGACATCTTCTCCAGTTTCCTTCATTTGTACTCAGTGTAAATAACTGAGACCGGGGCCAGTTAAATCAAAAGAATTGGGACAGAAAATGAAGAGCTTGAATTGAGTCGAGGCGTTGTGAATTAAACCCCAAAGTTTGTATTCAAAATGCTTAACCACTTGTAGTCATCTTTGAGGTTTGAATAACAAGTTTCTTGTTTATTTACAGCACATTTAAATGAAATTGGATTGTACTGTTGTGAAATTTAAAAAGGAAATTATTCATGTACAGATTAAGTTTAAAGTCCTTTCTCAAAAAATGCTAAAAAATAATGTCTATGGATGATCAGAATGATAGCTTACCAGGAACTTTAGAGATTAGTGTGACACTGATGCAGCATATTCATTGCCCAGTGATACTTATAGAATGAGATCATGATGCAAGCGGTGGAACCCCCAAGGGGTGGCGGGCCTCTCCCTTAAAGATAGGGTGAGGAGTGCAGCCGTTCAAGAGGGCCTCAGAATAGAGCTGCTGCTCTTCCACATCGAAAGGAGCCAGTTGAGGTGGTTTGGGCATTTGGTGCTAGATATTTTCATGGGTGTCTCTGCACACTCTGCACCTGGGGTCTTGCCTTTTGTGGTGACTCCAGCCTTTATCGATGTTGTGCTTAGAGCTTGTTCCTGTGCTGCCAATGATTAGTGCCTCTGTGCTGTCTTTCAGCCCAGCTCTGTCCAGCCATTTTTTGGATTTTTCTATATCAGCCACTTCTTCTGTCTGCCTGTGGTACATGCCATGCAGGTTCCTGTTCTTCGTCCTCTTCTTTCTCGGGTTTCTTGTAATCAATCCAGGCGGTGCACAGTCTCGAGTGACTGCACTATCTACCAGTAGCTAGTGTTTTGCGGGTGTTCTGTTATCTCTGCCAATCTCTTTCTGGGCCCCGTTCATGTAATGAGCCATGTATCTCCTCATCTTAGCTGCTATGATGTCTGACAGGAGTTTCCACGTTGTGCTGAGGCAGGTTATTGGCCAGTATTGTGCAGTCTCTAAGGCCTCAGGTATGGACAGCCTGCTGTACTTCTTAGGCACTCCTTTCTTCATCACACCTTTCTGCACCTTCACTCCATGCTACATTGATCTTAGCCTCTAGCTGTCTGTTCCATGGAGGGTACTGCTCCTTGTGGCTTTTCATCTTATAGCCAAGCATCTCAAGGATCACTGTTGCAGTGGTATAGCTCAACTGATTGGTTTCATTCATGGTCGAAGTAGGGATTGTCTTGGTGGTCAGTTTCCATCTTTCAGGTCAGCTGTTCTGGTATTCAGAGTACTAGTTATTATTGGTATTATTGCTCGGTACCGAATCTTGAAGTGTGGGGATGATTTGGGGG
>JAVDPK010001175.1:249695-264048 GCA_034780415.1 Cichlasoma orientale
GTGTGTTGGATCAGGGACACATCTAAAACCTGCAGGACACCGGCCCTCGAGGCCTGGAGTTTGAGACCCCTGATCTATAAAATGTACTAAACTACAAACCAATATATTTATATTTTAATGGATAATTATGAGAAAGTATGAAAATAATTTAAATTTGTAATATTATTCTATGAAATAGTTCAAATTAAAGAGAGATAATGAGGAACACTAAAACAGATTAAAATGGGTAATAAATACATTGATTGGCTATTTTGGTATACGGATGTGCCATGCCAGATGTAGGCTACACCATTAGTAACTGTTCACTTTATGGATCTCCAACAGGAAGCCTTCAATGCAACCTCTGTAATCCACCACATGAAGAAACTGCAGTTGTCCCACAATATACCATCCACTTCCCTCCTCTCCATACCCAACTTCAAACTAGAGACCTTATCCCAGAATGACTTGGAGCCACTAAAAAGCTGCCAAGGTGAGGTGGACCCTCTCGACCCCAATGGAAACCCTCTTCATGCTGCCAGCCATCTCTCCTGCAGTAAATGTGGGTTGGAGACAAGTCTCTGTCTTTCACTGAAAGCCAGTCACAGTGACTCGGGCAGCCCTCTCACCACCGATGAGTCAAAAGAGGTCCATAACTTCCATTCAGAGAGCGATTCTCTCTTTGGGCCATCCAAGAGGTAAATAACTGCTGACTTGTTCCAGCTGCTGTCTGATTTATTAGAAAAACTGGAATAATTGGTATGGGTTTGCAGTAATTTAGATGAATAGATTAAGGGGGAAATTAATTGTTTTAGGTGGCAATTTGAAAAAATTGCCACCTAAAACACCTGTAAGTACTATACATTATACATTAATGTGCACTTCAAAGGTTTGGCTACACTGTGATGAAATCATAATGAAAAATATTGTCTGATAAATTTAATATTTAAAATGTAGCATCCGATAGATCAAAAGAGCCATGGTTTAGTACTTTCAGTACTATGGTGGGGTACCTTGGGATACCCCACAAGTGATTATAATGCTTCTTTACACACTGCAAGTACTGAAAAAGTTGTTCAATACTTTTAATAATATACAATGTTATAAAGATTTCCTTTGCTATATTATTTACTATATATATTGTTTTAAATGATCATGCTAAAACAGGTAAATTGATTAAGACCTCCAGAGAAAGTGATGCATTATATAATTTGTGATCATTATGTCATTGGTTGTAATAAATCCTGATTGTACTGTGTTTTGCAGCCTGGATGCAGTGGCTCAGAGGAAGGACCAGCCACTTCAGTCTGGAGTGTGTTCTATCATGTGAATTACTGACCAAACTGAGATTAATCTTTTGCAGGTAAACAGCTTCCTCTGCATTGGAATTTAAATGTCAGCTAAACTTAAAACCACCTACCTAATATTGTGTAGGCATCTTTTTGCTGCCATAACAGCTCTGACCTGTCAGGGAATGAACAAGGAATTTTTGGTGGTGTCCTGTGCTGTCTGGCACAGGGATGTCAGCAGTGGATCCTTTGGGATCTGTGGGTTGCAGGGTGATGTCTTGTTCTGGCAAATCTCCTGGATACTCAAAAATCTTGTTGGGTTCTTTGAGCTGTTCATGAGCAATTGTTGTGAGGTGGTGGGGTGTGTTATCCTGCTGTGGGAGACTACAGCTGTCAGGGAGTGCCATTGCTTTGGAGGGATGTGCTTAATCTTGCAAAAATGTTTAGGTGGTACCAAAGTCCTTCTAGAAGCAAGTCTGGCTGCTTGCTGGCAATCTGGTACAACCTCTGGGTAACTATTTGAGCAGTTATCTTGAAGCATTATCTAAAATTTCAACTTTGATTTCATGGTCACAGTGACATAAAAATGATATGATTTGGATCAACAGTAAAATGTGATACGTTTCTCACATAGATTTCAAGTCAGGATTCTTTGAGTGCTGTGATTGTGTCTTAACATATTTAGTGTTATTCTTTGACCTGTTGGTGGTTTTATTGTTGTGGTTGACCAGCATATACACATTCCTTTATTAAACATGCCCATAACTGATAAGTGATTTCCAAAAAGGTCTCCTTTTTTTCAGTTTATTTCTTGAGTTGACAGCACTCAGTGACATCCTGCTTAACCTGAGGGTGTTGACACATCTGCTGTGCTGCTTCTTCATCTCCGTGATGATTTTTTGGCACAAAGCACTCCCCATCGACAGATGTATGCAGACTGCAATGTTTCAGGCCCAGAGTGAAATGTCTGAATATGACAGTAAATAGACATCTCTGTCATTTTGAAATACTTATTATCTCAAAAATATAATTTATTTTGTGTTATTATTGTTACTAAATACCAGTAAAATGTATTTGTTTTGACTAGACTTAGGTGACATATGTATAAGGTGATTTATGATATTTTTGAGTTATGTTTCAATGACATGGCTATGTTATAAATTTCAAAAACGTTTGAGTACTTTTTCAGACTTCAGTTACATCTATATGTTGATGATTGATGATCTTTATTAAGACACATATTTATGCTCACAATTGGGTTACTTGAAAAACCTGGAAATAAAACCAGATGTTTTCATCATATTATTTTGCTATTCATGCTGTGTTATGCTAATGGATTTAGTCTACTTTTCGCAAATTACAATGGATGGAAACCTTTTTATAGGATTAAATTTTACTTTGAAGTGAATTCATTGATGCTGTGTTATTTCTGATGTCCTTAAGCTGCTCGTGTGAAACGGCTAAATTCATCAAGTGCCACAAGTTGACGTGAAGAAATTATTTTTCCCCCTTAGTTCACATATGTAGTGACATGCATGTATTTTTTTTATATTTTCTTAATAAACCTTTGCAAATGTGATGTTCCTGCTTCTTGTGTTGAATCAGCAACTGTAGCTCCACGAGGCTTGAAGACACAGATTAAAGTATTAACACAGTTTTATTTAAATGATGAACAACAAATGCAAAACAGAAAATAATGTGCAATAAGTGACTGTTCAGTGCTGCTGCTGAAAGATTCAACTTTAGCTAAATGAAGAGCTGTCAGAAAGTCTATTTCTAAATAGTTTGCTAAATTTTGAAAAAGTTACAAAAACTTAACCAAGTACCTATACTGTATATGATAGCTGTAAATTTCTAATTACAGCTGTACTATTAATACTAATAGTACAGCTGCCATCAATGTGTTATTTTGTTAGAGACAGGTCAAATCTGAAAATTTGACACTAGAAAACATATTTCAGAAGCACAGGAGTCCATCGTGAGAGACAATCAGCAGGGATTTGACAGACACAAGTACAGGGGATGCAAATGATACCAAAAACAAAATGGTACATCTCAGAAACAGGTGGACATGATGATGAAATTAATTTTGATATGAAGTTTGTACATTTTGAATTTAATTAGAATTTTGGGGCATGACAACAATGACGTAGAATGTAGGAATGGTAGAGTCAAGATAGTGACAACTGCACATTTATAGTTAGACTTATAAATATTTGGACAATGACATTTGTAGTTTTTCCTCTATACACCACCATAGTGGATTTAACAATCCAACTGTGATGAAGCACAAACTTTCATGTTTTAAGAGGTTCAACAAAAACATTGCATTAACGACCTTCGGAATTACACCCAGTTTCTTACATTGTCTCAAAAGTAAACAATTCAGTTCAGTCAGCAGAGCTTTTATCCTCTTAATTTGTTATAGAGGCACAAGCCTCATCTGGCTATGAAACCACCTGTCAGTCAATTATCCAATTACTTTTGAATATCTCACATGGGAGACTATGTATAAAAGTGTTTTTTATTATTTTTTTGCATATTTCAGTAGTGTGGAATATGCTGAATATGCGATACATTTGTGGATTTAGAATGCTTATAGCTAATATTAGTACTTCTACAAGTTAACTCAGCCCTGGCAGGTACTGAGATCCTGGGCTTTTTTCCGTAGTTCTGTCAGAAGTTCTTTAAGCTTGGCATCGAGACCTTCAAGCTTCGTTGATTTCTGAAGGATTTCACCCTGCAGCATTTGGATGGAGTTAGCATCTCCTAGAGGAAAAAGAAGAACACAGTGACAACAGATTGAGTGCCCTGCAAATGGGACACATGCCCCCCCCCCCATAACGTAGTAATTAGATAGCAGTACACAGAAGGCCCACAAAAACAAAAACATTAGACCACCAGGTAGGGTTGGTAAGGGCATACAATGAAGTTACAGACTGTATAACTGAACAGATGTTGTCAGTTAAGTTAATTGTCTTTAGGCATATGGATTCAAGAAAGTTTTATATGCCTACACTCCCAAAATAGCCTAAACTTCTGAGGCACAAAAACAGTTTCACAATCAACACTTGAAAATCCTCCCTTCTCAGATGAATTAAATAAACCTCTTTCATTTGAGAAAGAATTTTTAAAAAAGGACCATTGTTGTGATTCTGCTGTATTACCTTCTAGAGTCTGCACTATGTTTTCAGTAATGTTAGCCAGAGCTCCAGCTTCCTGCTGCAGCTTGTTCAGTCGATCCCCCACTGGCTGTGTCTCACCATCTTCCCTGGTAGCATTTTGAAGATGGCCAAGTTGCTTCTCCAAATTCAACAGGTCCTACAAGCACACGGAATGAATAAGAGATAAATAACCTTGCTATAATTTCATTTGTACCTGAAATGTGAATTTGCCATCTTTAACTTGAAAAAAACTGTATAACGTGTAACTTAAAAAAATATACAAAAATAGTACTCCTTCGCAAATTGCCACCTTATTGTGGTGGACAGGCTTGTGTGTCCCAGTGATCCCAGGAACTATACTTGTAGGGTCTTTACCTTACAATGCAAAGCGCCTTGAGGTGACTGTTTGTTGTGATTTGGTGCTATACAAATAAAGTTGAATTGAATTGAATTGAATTGAATTGAATTGAATTGAATTGAATTGAATTGAATTGAATTGATTTGAATTGAATGCTGTCCAGCAGCCTTTGCCCCCTGGTAGGGTCTCCCTAGGCAAATTGGTCCTGGGTGAGGGGCCAGACAAAAAGTGATTCCAACAACCCTTATGGAAGCGACATCAAGGGAACAGCCTGGGACACTTACCAAGGCCCACCCTGGAGCCAGGCCTGGAAAGAGAGCTTGAGGGACAATGCATGGTGGCAGGGGCTTAGCCTGTGGGGCCCGGCCAGGTAGAGGGAACAGTTCCTGACTGTTGTTTACGCTTATGCACCAAATGACATTTCAGACCAGCCTTCCTGGAGTTGCAGGGCAGGGTGCTTGAAGGGTGTTCCATATTGTGCCTCCGTAGTCCTTCTGGGAAACTTCACCACTCATGTGAGCAAAGACAGTGAGACCTGGAGGGGTGTGATTGGGGGGAACAGACCTGAGTTGTGTTCTGTTATATGACTTTTGTGCAAATCACAGTTTGTCCATAACGAACACCCTGATCGAACATAAGGATGTCCATAAGTGCACGTGGCACCAGGACACCCTAGGTCGCAGGTCGATGTTGATTCTGTAATCATATCAGATATATGGCCATATGTTCTGGACACTCATGTGAAGAGAGGAGCTGAGCTGTCAACTGATCACCACCTGATTTGGATCAGGTGGTGGGGGAGGATGCTGGACAGACATGGCGCCCCTAAATGTATAATGAGAGTGTGCTGGGAACTCTTGGTAGAGACCCCAGGCTCTGGTAGAACTTCGATAGCATACTGAGGGAGGCTGACGACATTGACACCTCTAAGTCTGAGTCCTAAGCAGAAAACTCCGGGTCAGGGACGAGTTGTTGCCCCAAGTGGAGGAGTTTAATTATCTCTGGGTCTTGTTCACAAGTGAGGGGAGTTGGAAGTGGGAGACTGACAGATGGATTAGGGTGACAACTGGAGTGATGTGGACACTGCACTGGTTTGTTGTGGTAAAGAGAGAGCCGAGTGTGAATGTGAAGCTGTGAATTTACCAGCCAAGCTACATATATCATATCTTGAGTCTAGAACAACCGCAGATCTTTTACCTGATTTCCAGCAGTGGCTTCCTTGCCAGCTTTTTCTGCATTTTCCTGTGCACCTTCAACCTGTTGACCTCCATTCTGCAGCAGGTCTTTCAGCGTATCCAGCTGGGGTTTCATTGGTTTGATCAGTGTTGATACATTATCCAGCGCCTTCTCTGCTGGCGTCAGCTGGTCTTTGGCCTGAATGAAGAAAACCGCACCAATACTCAGCCAGGTGAGCAGCTTTTATTGGAATAAATAGACAATTGTTTGATGTATCTGTACTTATTACCTTAGTAAGATTGTTGTTCAGGTTCTCTATGAGAACCATGCTGTTATCCAATCTGTCTTCCAGGTCAGCGAGGGAGTCGTTCACTGAATCGAAGCCTGCCAGCAGCCCATCAACATCAGCCTTCCCACCCAGTGCTGTGTCCCTGTGATTGTGCAACCAGAGAAACCCTCAGTCTTAAGGACTTAAAAATGATAAAAGCTGTACAGAGTGCACTGAAATGGTTTGTAAAGCCTTAATAACTCATTTCTAAATAAATGTGAGGAAATAAATACTCCTGATAGTTACGTGTTCCATCTTCAGATATTTTCAGTGACAAAACAGCTTCTGATATGTATATATAGTGGGAGCCTGCAAAGCTGGTAATTGTTTGAAAAAACAAACAAAAAACAACCTCTTACGACAGTAATTTGACAGTAAACTCTGAGTATCCACCTGGCATCCTGGGCATCCTGCAATAGTTTCTTGGCTGCATCTAGTTGTGGCTTAGCCTCCTTCAGTATGGCTGTGCTGTCCGGGAGATTGGCTGCCAGATTCTTCAGCTCCTCCAGCTTCCTCTTCAGCGTTGCCAAGCTGAGGGGCAGTTTGGCATTCAGGATCCAGTCGCTCACCTCCTGGATATGGGTCAGGTTGGAGGCTGGATCTTGATACCAAAATGGGAAAAGGAGTGACAATTATCATCCTATTATGCACAGTGAAACTTCACCCTCTTTCTATAATTAAATTTCAACAACCCTAAAACAATCTGTACCTGACAGGAAGTCTTTGAGCTCTTTCACAATGCTGCGTGTCTCCTTTAGGTCATCTTCTAGCTCATCTCTGGCTTGCTTTAGCTTACTGGAGAGCTTCTCTGTAGACTGCCTCACCTGATTAGTTGTCTCCTGTGTTTTCTGGAGCTGTGAAGATATTACAATTTAATAATTACTTCAAATATCTAAACTGCTATTATTTGTAGTAGTACAGTGATGTAGTTGCGGAGCTGATGAAATAAGTCTACACCTTCTCTGCAGCATCTGTGATCTTCCCAGAGAGTTTGTCAAGTCTTTCCTTCACATCCTTAGCATCAGTGTTTGCCCTTTCGCTCAGAGGCAAAGCACCCACACACTTTCCTTCCTTTTCACAGGGTGGGCTTCCATCTTGTGGACACAAATCTCCAACCTCACACTGGACAGGGGTGCAGGGCTCAGAGTGAACAATTCCACACACCTGAAAAACAAAGTTAGAGGTGGAGCCCAATGAAGATCACTAGTCAGAAAGCTATAAAATGAACTTTCCCCATGCACTACCTCAGCACAAACAGCTTTGCGCACAAAGCAGACAGAATATGATGAACTTTCTGGACCATATTTGCACTGAAATATGTATCAATTTCCCTTTCCTGGCTGCCCTCTGACGGAGACGGTCGCATCTATCTCTCTCTCTCGTGCCCTCCACATCTTTCCTGCTTGCTGCTTGCTGTAAGAGCCTCACTTACACTTTGACCGAATAGAATAAGACTGCAACATGGATTTGGCAAACTGGGCCCTGAACACCATCGATCGTCCTAGTGGAACTGACCTGGTGGGCTATGTCATCGACTTATGGAGGTCCTGGAGACCTGTGTGTCTCTCAGTGCTGTCAGATGAAGACGTTGAAGACGTTTACATATTCAGCTTTTTGGTAACGAGATCTCTTCTATCTGTCTTTGGAGGATATCAAGAAATCAAGAAAATCTGGACTGCAGCTCGCAACCTGCAGAACCCGTTGGATGGGCTGTGCAGAGCGGTACAGACTTACTCAAAACCTGATAGACCTGAGCCGCAAGCTGGATCCGCAGTCCAGCTGAGAACGTGCTCGCAGGTGAAAAGGGATTAGATCTGGACGCACATCCATCACTATCAGCGAACTGTTTTGGCTGGCAGCTGGATCTGGCTCCATAATGCCCTCTCGTGCTCATACATGAGCGCAGTACGAGACAAATTCTTTAACCTAACTCTCCTTTTGTTGATTGTTTCTTTCTTCCTGGGATTGATTGCTGGTGGCGCCTCATGGCTGCAGCTGCAGACACCCCCGTATGTTGCTTGTATGTTTTCTTGGATGGCTGCTCTGTACGGAATTTCGTTGTATGTATGATGACAATAAAGTTCTATTCTATTCCAATTCTTTTTTTCTGTTTTTCCTTTCTTTTTTTTTTTTTTAAATGGGACCACCCTTATGAAATAAAAAATGATGCATGTGCTACAAGTCAACAGATGTCTGCAAGTAAATAGTAGATCAAGAAGTGTTTGTCTGTCACAAAGCATGATCAGTCCTACTAGTTACCTGTTTGGCAACAGGAGTGAGGTTGGGTTGGGTGGCCATGCTGTTGTTCAGTTTGTCGAGATCTCTGGTGTTGGCTGGCTGTACTTGACTCTGAATGTCCTTAATTTCTTCTTGGATATCAGTTGATTCCTTGATGGTGTTTATGCTGGCCTCAACTTTTTTGGTGGCATTATTAGACTCATTGTAGGCATTCTTGATGATAGTAAATGCTCCTACAAAGACAGGAAAAGTCAACTTGATTTTATGCTGTCAGTGTTGTGATGTTTGTGCCACGGAACTTATTTAGGTTGCTGTTACTTAATGTATGCAAAAAAAAGAGATCATAATAACACATCTGTAGAATTACACTGACTAATTCGTTTTTCTGACCTGTATTGCTAGGACTGATGGACTCCTCCTTGGCATCTTTCTTTGCATTGTACACCTGAGTGAGGCTGACCAGCAGGTTCTGCAGTTTGTCCAGGTCAGAGTCCAGACCAGGAGTTCTCATTAGGGGTGAAAGGTCATTGTCAACCTGATTCTCCTTGTCCCTGCGAGATTATATTATCAGTGAGAAAAACAGCATAGGGTGATTGAATTTAAATCATGAAAATCTATAAACACATCTGCAACAGTGATGGAAAGTTTTTTAAAGGGTAATCACTTGTTAAACCCAGAATTAAGTTATATAGCAGTTGCTCACCTGAGCTTGTCCAGCTGAGAAAGAGCATCATTAACCTTTCTAGCAATAATGGGTGGAAGGGAGACGGAGTCCTGGATCAGTTTCAGATTGGTCTCCAGGACACGAATGCGGGGCCCAAAGTCACCAGCAGTTGCAGAATGAGAAGGAAATCTGGAAGAAAGCCTTTCCAGAACTAAGCTGAGGTTCTTTTGTTGGGCATCTAGGCTGAAGAAGCAGGACGGACATAATTCACAATCAGGGAAGGAGTCACAGTGGCCACGACTGCAGGTGTTGCAGTGAGCTCCAGTGATGCCCGGTCGACACAAACAGACTCCTGACTGTTTGTCACAAACTCCTGGAAGGGTTCCCTCAGCATCACAGCGACAAGCTGGTTAAGATACAATATCAGAAGACAGTCAGGTCAGTCACAAACATTTTATTTGAAGAAGTGTTGTGAAAGTTTCCCTTTTACAACACTTGCTGAATATATAGAAACACACTGTGGTCAGAAGTTTGTATATACTCATCATAGGCATGAATGTCATCATCATTTTGAACTTTTATTGATTTCTTTGAACCGTTCTTTTTCCAGGGTGCAATAATGGTGTTTGAGATCATTATCCTGCTGAAACGCCCAATTTTGTCCAAGTTTAAACCATCTAGCTGTTGATTTGAGGTGAACTTGAAGGAGAATTTCGAGGTAGCCCTCCTTCTTTATTCCAACCACAATCTACCAATACAACTGGCAGCAAAACAGCCCCAGAGCATGATGCCACCATGCTTGACAGCTGGTACAGTGTTCTTGGGTCTGAAAGCTTCACCTTTACTCCTCCAAACATACCTTTTGTCATTGTGACCAAATAGCTGAATATTGACTCATCTGACCATAAAACTTTTCTCCATAAGGTATTTGGCTTGTTCATGTGGGCAGCTGCAAATTTCAGTTTAACTTCAAGATATCTATTTACAGCTTTGGGTTCTTTCTTGGTTGGCACCTCCATGCTGATGTACTGTAAAACACTTCACTGTGGACAGTCATGCTGGCGTACCAGCAGTTTCCAGTTCATGGCAGTCTTGAGTCTTGGTGGTTCCTGGGTTGTTCCTGAACATCCTAACCAATTTCCTCTTGTCTGAGGGTGACAATTTGGGTCTTCTTCTAGACCAAAGTGGTGACATGTCCGAATAACTTGGACTTATGAACAATTGTTTGAACTCGTGATCTTGGAATGCAGTTGTTTAGAAATAGCTCCAAGGGACCTCACCGAATTTGTTTTCACGGGTGACAAAATTTGTCCAATATTTACCAAAATTAACTCAGATCATCATTTCGGTGACTCCAGTCTCTTATTAGCACATTTAACATTATGTGTGAACATGGTGTGTGAACCAAGGTTACATTTAACCTTTACTGTGAATCCTAAATGATCCCTAATGCATCCTATACACCGGTCAGGCATAACATTATGACTATTGACAGGTGACGTGAATAACACTGAATATTTCTTCATCGAGGCACCTGTTAATGGGTGGGATATATTGGGGAGCAACCGAACATATTTTTCCTCAAAGTTGATGTGTTAGAAGCAGGAAAAATGAGCGAGTGTAAGGATTTGAGCGAGTTTGGGCCAAACTTTGATGACTAGGCGACTGAGTCAGAGCATCTCCAAAACTGCAGCTCTTGTGGGGTGTTCCCAGTCTGCAGTGGTCAGTAACTATTTAAAGTGGTCCAAGGAAGGAACAGTGGTGATGCCTCATATGATCCGATCCAACCGATGAACTACTGTAGCTCAAATTGCCAAAAAAGTTAATGCTGGTTCTGATAGAAAGGTGTGAGAATACATACTGCATCACAGTTTGTCGTGTATGGGGCTGCATACCTGCAGACTAGTCAGGGTGCCCATGCTGAAAGTATCAACAATGGGTACATGCATGAGGATCAGAACTTACCATGGAGCAACGGAACAAGGTAACCTAGTCTGATGAATCATGTTTTCTTTTACATCACGTGGATGGCCGGGTGCGTGTGTGTCATTTACCTGGGAAACGCCTGACACCAGGATGCAAGGCAAGCTGCTGGAGGCAGTGTGATACTTTGGGCAATGTTCTGCTGGGAAACCATGGGTTCTGCCATCCACGTGGATGTTACTTTGACACACACTACATACCTATGCATTGTTGCAGACCATGTACATCCTTTCATGAAAACAGCATTCTCTGATGGCTGTGGCCTTTTTCAGCAGGATAATGCACTCAGACACAAAGAAAAAATGGGTCAAGAATGGTTTGAGGGGCGCAACAATGAGCTTGAGGTATTGATTTGGCCCCCAAATTCCCCAGATCTCAATCCAATCGGGCATCTGTGGGATGTGGTGGACAAACAAGTCTGATTCATGGACTGACAGGACTTGGATCTGTTGCTAACATCTTGGTGCCAGATACCACAGCACACCTTCAGGAGTTTAGTGAAGCCCAAGTCTCGATGTGTCAGGGCAACAAACAGGACCAACACACACTAACACACTATTGGTGTAGGTCCATTAGTTTAACAAGAGGCTTTTCAAAAAAAAAAAAAAGGTGTCTGATTGTTGGAGTTGTCTCTATAAATGAAACTGAATTGAACTGGGAAAAAAAGAGCCATGGAGTGGCTGACTTACGTTGGCAGCCTTTGAGAGGGTCTCCATATGTATTATCCGGGCACTCTGTACATGTTCGGCCTCCAAAGCCTGGTCTGCACTGACACTGACCAGTCAGCTGAAGAAGAAAAAAAAGATAATTAGTTTAAAATAATGTTGGCTGACAAACTCTGCTGGTGTGGAAGGCTGAATTGCTACAGGGTGTCTGATTAGAACTGGCACTGTCCCTTAGTTGAGGGATCAGTTTACAGAGATAATTCATTCAGTCAGTCTCCTTTATTGCCTCATTAAGGGTGTATGACAGTGGGTGTGGTTCTGTAACAAACACAAGGTACATCAAACTTGATTACATAAGGTTAACACATTAGGATATTAAACATATAAATATAACCCTTATCCTAATGTTGTAACAACAATATGATTCAGACAAACTTATTTACTACAGCACTGAAAGTGGTTCATTACTTATGTGCTGTCCAATGCACAGTGTAGAACACCCCAATCTAAGTCCCAAAGCATAGGTTGCTCTCTCTCAGTCTCTGCCATTTCTCCCATATTGACCTCTCTTCTCTGGCTCCCTGTTAAATCCAGTATTTAATTTAAAATTCTTCTCTTCACATACAAGATCTTGAATAATGAGGCCCCATCTTATCTTAAAGACATCATAATACCATCCCTTAGTTACCCTGCTATAGACCTAGGCTGCTGGGGGTTTCTTTTCATTAACCTCTTTTTACTATGTTTATGCACCACTCTGCAGTTAATCATTAGTTATTATTAATCTCTGGCTCTCTTCCACAGCATGTCTTTTGTCCTGTCTCTCTCCCCTCAGTGCCAGCTGGTTGTGGCAGATGACTGCCCCACCCTGTAGGCTAATTACCATACAATAGTTGTCTTGAGGTGACTGTTGTGATTTGGTGCTGTATGAATAAAACTGAACTGAATTGAACTCAAAGTATACTTACTGTTTCAACGTCTCAATTCAGGCAAAATTTGGGATTTCAAGGTCATTTTAGTCATACTGCTTTATTCATTTTGTAAAACCTCCACAGTAGATCCATCTTTAATTTAATACAATGGCTTATCTTACTCACATTAAAAGCAAGCAAACACACTTTTGACAGCAATGGATGAACAGTACAGGATGCACAGCTTTGTTCTGTCTTTCCTATAGTGTTCTTACAGTATAACAGCAATTGCATCTCAATAGTCTGGACTGGAATGGTTTGAGGTCATACCTGATCACAAGAATCACTGGTTGACCTGGTAGGATCGCAGCTGCAGGGTTTGCAGCTTTCTGACAGGAATGGTTTCCAGTAGCCTTTTGCACACAAATTGCAGGTCATACCGTGGAAGTGGGGACGACAAGGACACTGGCCAGTCAGTGGGTCACATACATCTGAAAGTGAGCCATCTGGAGAACAGGAACACTCTGGACAACAGGAGTAAGTCAGAATTAGGAGAACTGGACACTTCACACATTCAGTGACACTAAAAGTTCTATTTATCTGTCATGTTTGACAGAAGTGATTGATCAAATATTAATATTAATGTGGGTATTCATTTTCTTTTTCATTTCATTTTCAAAATACATACTGTTTGACAGAATATTTAAAAACATACAATAGTCTGATGACAGTGAATAAAGCAGTATCAGATGAGGCAGGGTTATGGTTCTTGTGCTCTGCAGCTGTACTCTTCAGTACTATCTATCCTCCAAGTTTGAAGTCAGTATGCAGTGTGGTTACTGAGACTCTGATACTGATGGAAAGTGTCTTCCTGCCTCTCGGTATTTGACAGAAAAAACTGACCTTTGACCTTCCTGTCAAGGTCGCCAAGATTTGAACTCCTCAGAGATTTTTACTACATGACTCTATTGGGTGAATTTGAATGTCCTATGTCCTTGATCACATAGCTCTCAAGTTACTGTGTTCACAAGATTTTCAGAAAACTTGACCCCTGACCTTGACGTGACTGACATTCAAACTCATCTGATGTTTTGAGTAGATGCATCCATGATGTGAATTTTAATCTATACGTTGCACAGTTACTGAGATACTGAAAGCATAACGTAGAGACAAATAGACAGACACACAGATGGAAAAGTGATCCCTAAGATCTACCTGCCACTCAGCAGGCAACACAAACAGGAAACAGGTAAGTCGTTGTTTGTGGTGTTTGAAAATTTTCTTGCAAAAAAGTTTAATATGGAAGCATACATGGTAACAAGTATTATGTTCTTTTCACAAAATATGTGGTGCCAATTGTGATAAAGGACTATTCATGTGTTGGCAGCTATATTTAATGGGGAATCCCCCATCATTGTGGTCGTAGTGTGCAATCCAGAGCAGCCGCTAAATTCTCCGTGAGCTGAAACACTTTGCTGAAAAACTTTGCTTTCTGCATGGTGACTGATGAAGACTTTTCATAATCCATCCATCCATTTGCTTCCGCTTATCCTGTTTAGGGTCGCGGGGGGGCTGGAGCCTATCCCAGCAGACATAGG
>JAVDPK010001175.1:264148-278428 GCA_034780415.1 Cichlasoma orientale
ATCGAACCCAGGCCTTCCAGATGGTATTCTAACTGTGAGAGGCAGCAGTGCTAACCACCGCGCCACCGTGCCGCCCGACTTTTCATAATGTCAAAGAAAATACTCATATTTGTACTCCTGTACAGTACTGAGCTAAGCTTTGATGTATGGGTGTTAAGTGACTCACGGGTGCACCCCAGAGGTTTGGAGGAGCTCAGTCCATAGTAGCCTCTCTTACAGCGGTCACAGCGGGGACCCTCCACATTCACTTTACACTGACAGGAACCTGTGCTGTCCTCACACCTGCCCCCATTCACTGTCCCCTCAGCGCTGCAGATACAGCCTGGCATCAATGTGACAACACAAACATCAGCTTTTCATCATACATTTTATCCACATGAAAAGCACTTTGAAACATTCATTGTGATATTTGTAATGCACTACACTTGGTATGTAAGTAAACTGAGATGTTAGGAATGATTTTCATTTTACTTACGTATGCAGGCATCAGGACGATCCATTCGACTGTGGGGGTTTGGCTGGTATCCTGGAACACACTGGTCACACTTTGGCCCTGTGGTGTGGTGCATACAACCTTCACACACACCTCCACTCCTCTGTCCACTGGCCTCATAAACTGCCTGACTGAAGTGACAACGTTGGGCATGGTTGTTACACTCACAGCCTGAGGACAGGACAAAAAAGTTGCATATGACTTATTAATTAAAATGAAGAAATAATTGTGCTATTTTATCAATACAAGGCCACATAAAGGGGACCTATTCTGCTCTCTTATATTCTGTCATATATATATATATATATTTCTTATTCTTTACCTTTAAATGCATCTCAGAAATTGTTACAACTATTTTGAGCTGCTGGAGCAATTATGTCTCTCCAGCAGCTTGAGGAATGCACTGGTGTCCCCCAGATGTGTTGGAGCCAGGGAGAGGGAGGTCTAAATGTCTGAGCTTAGAGTGCTGAACTTAGACCTGAACGTGGATAAGCAGAAGAAAATGGCTAAATGGATGGCTGGCTGGCTGGATAAATATTTTGAGTCTTTGAAATGACTTATATATGACTTAAATGACTTCCAATTAAATGACTTCCAAGAAGAAATTCCTTATTGTCATTGCACATTTTCATGCAATGAAATTCTGTTTGACAGCTCTCCCTTTTTTTCACGGCAGCATGTAAATGGGAACAAGATATAAATTGCACAAGCAATAAATAAAAATACAAGAACAAAAACAGAAACAAGAAAATATAATAAATATAAATGGCAACCAAAAATGAGGTAATACAGGCCTAACTATCCATAACGTGTGGAGTGTGAAGTGCAAAGCATTTGAAAGAGTAGATTTTAAAGTGTAGCAGTTGCGGCAGGTCCTACGTTTGCAAGTATGAGTGTTGCCTTCCTCTGCAGGTCTCCAGGGCAGATCATTGTAGAGGTCAGCGCAGCGCTCACAGTTCACACCTGCTGTGTTATGCTGGCAGTCACACTGTGGGTTCACCTACAAAGAGACACAGAAAAAGGGTCTTTAACTAAAAGTAATTCACTCAAACTGTGATAGTGTGAAGGTCCCTGGTTTGAACCTGAGTCCCAGCTGGGGCCTTTCTGTGAGGAGTTTGCATGTGTTGTTGCATGTTAGGTCAGCTGGTGATTCTAGGTAGGTATGAGCGTGAATATGAATGGCTGTCTGTGTCTCTGTGTTAGCCCTGTTATAGACTAGAAACCAGTCTCCTGCACAATCACTATAGATATTAAAGGTACTGCACTGCAGTGGTTTCAATGATATCTATCTAATAGATTTCAATTTGTTCATGTAAATGGGGAGTCTTCTTCACTTCTTAATTATGGAGTTCCACAGGGTTCTGTGCTGGGACCAATTCTATTTAAATTATACATGCTTCCCTTAGGCAGCATTATTAAAAGGCACTGTATTAATTTGGACCGCTCAAAAACCTGTCAGGATGCTGTTTGTCGACTACACTTCGGCATTCTAACACTATCAGCCCTGACATCCTGGTGGAGAAGTTGGTTGACTTGGACTTACCAGTTTAAAAAGCAAACTCTGTAATGAAGATTCTACTGTTTACTGCTAAAGCTGTTTTAGAGGACTTTTTAATAAACTGTGTGATAATTTTGGGAGATGTCGTTTGTGTTGCTGTATTATATACAACGAGGGGATTCTATAACGCTCACTAAATTAAATAGTGTGGAAAAGAACCTGCTTGTATTATTACAATACAATTCAACAGCAGCCTTCAGAAAACAGAAAATAATACAAATGGAACATTAGAACCTGACAGAGGACTTACTGTAGGACTTCTGCATTAAACGTTAGTTTTAGTTAATTATACCTTAACTGGCAGCAAAACATAAAGCATGTGCTGATATTCTCTTGTCAGTGATCTGATGTCATTTGCTGTCAGTAATGCCTTTATAATGACTAACAAGAATGTGATCATCAAATGAGCTTCAGCCCTGCATACATACCTGTATAGTACTGGACAGAAGGTTGTTGTTATATTCTTCTGGCAGACATCGGTTAGCATGTCCATGGCACATACAGCTGCCCATCACCCTCATCTCCTTCAGGGCGTAAAATCTACTGAGAGCCCTGCCTGGCAGACGAGGAACATCACCAAGCTCTGTGAGCCTCACCCTGAGCCCTGTTAACCCAGACACGTCTGTGGACAAAACAGCTGTCAGTCACTCAACTACAGACTTAAACTGGATGTACAGACCATCCCAGCGGTGATCCAGTGAATTATTAAGGATGTTATAAGGCTTACTTTCAATTTTTTGGCTTTTGGGAGCTGGGACATAAGCGTACTGACGGAAAGGACTGTACTCAATCTGGGGAAGAGAAATGAACATTTTAATTCTGTAAATACTTCACATCATCACAGAATGTTTACAATACTGCATTACATTTATTAAAATCTTTTTATTGATGCATTCCTATTCAGAAAGATTTGGTATGTCAGATATATTATGTGTTTATTTGTTTGGCCTTTAATGGATGATCAAATATACATTAATAAAGATAAAATAAAGTCTTAACTAATACTGATCAAAAAGTATCTAATGCAGCAAAAGTTTTCTGTTGTTCTGCTACATAGGGTCACCTTGTGGCAGGGGTATCTAAGAATATACTTCAATAGAACAAAATAGATGGCTAGAAAATGTATATTTAAAAAAAAGAAGAAGAAACAGGAAGCCAAGAAATTACATCAGAAAACTGAAGTTGAGATAATAAGCTAGGTTATTTTAATAAACAAAAAACAAAAACGTTGTCCTTACTGTGTGATCTTGATATGGGTTTGTTCCAGTAGGGGGCAGTGTGTAGCAGTATGTCTGGTCCAGGGCAAGAGGAGCTCTTGTGGGGACACCCGGAAATGCTTTTTGACAGTCTGTAGCCAAGTAGAGGGCGGGCTGCCACGTCGTGCCATTATCCAGGGTCCTCTCTATCACTAAGGCACTGGGACGAGGACCCTACAGATAAAAATCACCAATAAAAAGAAAACATTAAATACTCTAAACTCTACATTTTTGTGTCAAAGCAGACAGTATCTGTTTCCAGAAGTATTACTGATTTTACATTTAAAATTTTGATTTTGCATGTAAGATATTTTCACTGATTTAGAACCCAATTAATTTTTTCATTCATTATGCTAGTAAGGGCAGACTATCATACCTTGAAGTGGAGCACCAGGTTGTCAAGCTGGAACAGGCTGTTGAGGTCGAGCTGAAGTGTAACTGGATTGAGCTCTGCAGGACAAACAAGCAGAGCAGCATTTCCATCACAGCATAGTAGCTACAACATGCTACATAGGTTTGAACACAATTAAGTGTTAGAAAATATAACCATCTGGTGGTGAGGACAATTCAGAATATGCTTATTGATAGAAAGTAAAGAGACAAATGCTAATGACTTGTAAATATATGATTTAATAGTCAGCATTAGTTCTTTTGCATGAGTACAGGTGAATTTCTTGCTTTCAAACCCCCACCTTTCTTAGACTGCCACCATCTGTCTGGGCTTGAAGTGGATAGAACATCCTGGACAGTGTGGGCCAGCTGACTGTTTGGGTTCCTGGAGTCACATGGACAACATTTCATCCTTCTCTGAAAGGACAAAAACAGACATAAAACAAACTTTTTTTTCTCTTTTTTTTTTTTTTTTGCCTTGGACAGGTTCAGTGTAATGCGTGTTGCATGGGAAGCGTGCGATTGTGACATTATTTGCCCTGAAAGTGAACCATGGACTCTAGACCAGATTCTCAAAACTTTCTGCAATGCCAGGTAGATGAGCTCTGTTACTGAGCAAATACCAAAAATTTGTATAATTAGATGGAAGGTTGCATTGCTAACATTGCAGCCTCCATTCACTGCTGTTTTAAATTTGTACACTCAGCAGAAACTACCTAACATTATCACAAATAGTTTTTCAGATATGACACTGGCCCTCTGGAGCTGCAGAATAAAATTATGCAACTGTTTCCCCAAGCAGAGAGGAAAACTAGTCTGCACATGGCAAATTATTGGAATATCTCTTGACCGTGACATGCAGAAACAAAGATGAAATACTGGACTTTTTTGCAATCACAAATTCCAGTCAAGTTAGCAAGGAGCCACCTCCAAAGATAAAAAAAAAATGTGTAGAACTGTCAAAAACTATACTTCTAGGTACTACAAGCATCCATAAGGGAGTCAATCTCCAGAGACTCATGTAAAAATGGCCAATTTTATGGCATTAAAAAGCATATTTGCAGACTTGATTTCTATGGTTTCCCCTTTCATAAAAACTCATAATGAATTTTACTGGGACAGTTTATGGATGCAGCTCCTGAAGAAGCTGGATAATGTTAGCTGATATCACATCACTTTATCCTCTCATCAAAATATGGTCACTTTTGGCTCCAAAAGATCAACTTGGCGGTGGGTAAAATGTTAACAATGAAGCTCACTGTGAATACTTTATTATACTCTCTTTGGCATAGGCACATGAATAGTCAAAGGGAGCATCACAAAAGGACCTTGAAAAGAACAGCACAGTCATCACTGACAATAGATAATTAAGAAGTGAGAGCATGAAAAGGAGGAGTGGGTAAGGTTGCTTCAATGTAGTGCTTTATTAGAGAAGCAATTAGTTGAAATGGGGGTGGCAAAGTTCAGGTGCAGTCAACTAAAATACTGTAAATCTAAATTGAGCTCGTCTTTATTGCCCGCCTGAAATAATACTGTGGTCAGTGTAGTAATATTGCAAAACAAAACAATTATACAAAAAAACATGGCAGTGGAGTTTGTTGATGGGTTTTTGCTGATTGGGGTTTGTTTTTATTTAGCATAGCTGACAATATTACTGACACCACAGCAAATATTTTCTAGCTCTGGTGCTTCAAAATCTGAAAATAAAGTAAAATAAAATAAACCGTAACCACAGAGGCTTTTAGGTGACAGTAATTGAGTCAGTTAAGGTCAACAGCTAGAGGCACAGATATCAAAATGATATGATTTTATAAATGTGAAGGATGAGTTTTAAAAGTGACATTTTATCTGAATCATCATAACCCTCTTTCTGATGAGTCAATAACATCACAGACATGGATTGTGACTCTCAAGATAGCATAGTATTATTTACAGTTACACCCTCACCCAAGCCTAGCAAGGTACAGTAACAGCTTCATTAAATGCTGCAAAGACTAATAAAATCACCAGTAGCCCATTTCACTTTCAAGTGTGTAGATATTTTCTCTTTGAAAAATAAAACATGAATTTTATCTAATCTCAAGTGAATATTTAACTCTCTAAAAGGCGTGTCCACGCCATTTTCCCAAATACTTCACCTCTGTGGCCCCATAGCAATGACAACTGTCTGTTTGTATACAGTAAGTAGATTAAAAGTAACTGAACTTGGAAGTTTTTGTTGCCCTGAGTCCTTGTAGCTTTTGACATAGCGTTGTGTTATCTCAAACAAATGTGCAAACATACACTGTTTGCATGTAGTCAGTGCCAGCAGAAACTATTCATTTTGAGCCACAGGTAGAGTGTAAAGTCTACTGTGGACAATATGATACATCAGTTATTGCTTTATTCAGGGTCTGTAATGGGCTGTGCTGGAGGAGGCACAGGTTACATTGTAGGTAATATTAGTAAGCACATCTTTGTAACTAATGTGCAAAAACACGTGGAATAATTATTCCAAATTTACACTGTAGTTTTTGCAGTAATGGTCAGGATGCCCCAGTACATACTTATAGGTATAAGGGAAGAGTATGGGACAAAGGTGAAACAGTCATCATTATATAGTGCAGCATGGACATGCACTTTTCTTGTAATTAAAAGGAACAAGGGAGGAACTATTCTGTGAAGACAAATATTTTGTATTTTCTATTTACTGAGACGGAGAAAAAAGTTGTCTGCTTGAGAAAAACTATATACAAGTCCTGACTTTTGACCACAAAAGTTTGTATCTCAAAAGGAGACATCAAACCAAATAGTCCCAAAGAAACATAACAGTGGAAAACTTTGACAGACTCTAAAATGCTATATAAATGCCAGTCCATGTCCAATGACCTTTACATAACTGAAGTGTTAGCTTGTTAGCTAAATACCTCCACTTTCACATTGGTGTTGTTGCTATTTCAACTACTTTAAATACAACAGTATCTGTATTACTCTTTAAAAATTTAAATATGAATCTTTACAATATTCAACAATAGTAACTCCAAGCCGCTAAACACTACAGTGGTTCTGTTAGAGGATGGCGTTTTAATTCAGTCATCACAGTTAAATATTTGTAACGAAATCTGACACCTGCAGTAGTGAAGAGGCATTCCTAACAAGATCTGGCTAGTTTTCACTGTTGGACATAGAGAGTATGCACAGGTAAATTAAAAAAAAACAAAAAAAAAAAGAAAGAAAACATGGATCAATAGGAGACCACACCTAAAGCAACTATTAGCTCCCTGAGGGCGATCCAACATAGCACATACTGTGAAGATCAGGTTGCAGCAACAAACATTCTCAGCTTTCAGGCTGGATTACTGTTAGGCCTATGAGTTTTTATTTTGTCTTTATTTTTTTATTTTTTCATTTTCATGTTTTTTGTGGCTGTCTCCTTATTCACATGCCCTGCTCCGTTGTGTTAGTCATTTCCTGTTTTTTTGTTTTGTTTTTGTTTTATGGTCAGTCATTGTCATTATACATACAACGAAATTTTGTTCAGATGTTGTTGAGCCGCAACTTGTTTGTTCCTTGTTAGTTACAGTCCTTATTTCCCCTCATTGGATATTAGACCACCTGGTTGTCTGTCTGTGTGCTCACCTGTTTACAACTCACCTAATATATTCATTGCCAGTTTTCCATAGTTCTAGTTTATACTAGTTTAGTTTTTGTAGTATTTCTGTTACTCCTGATCACCCTGCCTCATTCTTGGACCTGCATTTTTGCCTGCGTTTGTGTAAGCATCAGACTTTTTCACTGATTTTGTATTTCCTTTTTTTTGTAACCTCTTTAAATTAAAGTTCAACATTTGCTTGTTATTCCTGTCTTTCAGGCCTTGTATTTGGGTCCTGCTTTCCAGGTATTTGCTTACCTGATGAACACCTGGCACCAGGAAACCAGTGGAGGCACTGTGATGCTTTGAGCAATGCTCAGGTGGGGGAATCTGTCCACAGGACAACTATTAGTCGTGCACTGAACAAATGTGGTCTTTATGGAAGAGTGGCAAGAAGAAAGCCACTGTTAAAAGAAAACCATAAAAAGTCCCGTTGGCAGTTTGCCAGAAGCCATGTTGGGGACACAGCAAACATGTGGAACAAGCTGCTTTGGTCAGATGAGACCAAAATCGAACTTTTTTGCCAAAATGCAAAACGCTATGTGTGGCAGAGAATTAACACTGCACATCACTCTGAACACACCATCCCCACCGTCAGATATGGTGGTGGCAGCATCATGCTCTGGGGCTGCTTCTCTTCAGCAGGGACAGGGAAGCTGATCAGAGTTGATGGGAAGATGGATGGAGCCAAATACAGAGCAATCTTGGAAGAAAACCTGCTGGAGTCTGCAAAAGACTTGAGACTGGGGTGGAGGTTCACCTTCCAGCAGGACAACGACCCTAAAAATAAAGCCAGGGCTACAATGGAATGGTTTCAAACAAAACGTATTCATGTGTTAGAATGGCCCAATCAAAGTCCGGACCTAAACTCAATCGAGAATTTGTGGCAAGATCTGAAAACTGCTGTTCACAAACACTCTCCATCTACTCTGACTGAGCTTGAGCTGTTTTGCAAAGAAGAATGGGCAAAAATTTCAGTCACTAGATGTGCAAAGCTGGTGGAGACATTCCCTAAAAGACCTGCAGCTGGAATTGCAGCAAAAGGTGGTTCCACAAAGTACTGACTCAGGGGAGCTGAATACTTTGCACACCACACTTTTCAGTTTTTTTATTTGTAAAAAATGTTTTAAATCATGTATAATTTTCTTTCCACTTCACAATTGTATAGCACCTTGTTGGTCTTTCACATTAAATTCCAGTGAAATATATATTTATGTTTGTGGTTGTAATGTGACAAAATATGGAAAAGTTCAAGGGGTATGAATACTTTTGCAAGCCATTGTACCACCTACCTAAGCATTGTTGCAGACCATGGTACACCCTTATATACATGTAAGAGTCATAGGCTTTCTTGTAATCAATCCAGGTGGTGCAAAGTTCAGTGTCATATCCATTAGCAGCTGGTTCATTCATGGAATGCAGTTGGATTCTTTATCCAGTAGGTGTGGATCATGTCTGGGCCTGCTGGTGTCCAACTCTTCATAAGTGAGATTCTTTCTTGAATGTCGGCCACTGCGATAGTTACTGGAGCCTGTTCAGGGAGGTTGCTGTGGTCTGCTCTTAGATCCGCCAGCCACTGAGCATTGTTGTTGTGTGTTGCATCCTTCTTCCAGTATTACTGTATATATGTCTTTTGCTTTTCCATGAATGAGAAAAAAATCTTTGAGATCTTTTTCCAGACGAGTAAATGGTTGCATTTACCCATTCATACAAGCACTGTTTTCTATATCAAAGTGCTTTCTATCTAACATTCAAAAACATTCATACTCCGATGGTTGCATCGGAGAGCAACTTGGGGTTCAGTATCTTGCCCAAGGATACTTTGGCATGCAGACTGGAGCAGCCAGGAATCAAACCACCAACCTTCCGATTAGTAGATGACCTGCTCTACCTCCTGAGCCACAGCCACCCAGGAGTGCAGTCCTAGGTAAAGCAAAGATACTGCGCATGACACTCAAGCTCCCAGACCTCTGGTAGACAACTCGAGCTCAAAGGACAAGGACTGCCCACAGGGTGAGTGGGCAACACACACATTAAACTATTCACTGTATACATACCTTTATATATATAAATATAAGTTATATATAAGTTTCATACAACAACACGAAAGGCTTACAACTCCCATTCTTGAGCAAGAATATAAGTTTGAACTTTGCAGGCATAACTCTTGTTCATATTCTCTGTTTTAAATGTGCTTTCAAAGTTAGCACTTGCATCCAGTAATGGATCATTTCTGCTGAGCCAGCAGATGGACTGGGGATGGGTTTCTCAGACACTGGTCAAAGGGTAGAGTTGCAACATGATTCTTTGGCACTAAAGTCAAACACTTTTTTAAGTGGACTGCGGGACACTGCAGAAGTATGCCTTGAAAAACGGAAATTGTTTTTAAAAGGTTATTATGAATAGGAATACCGTATTGAGCAAAATAGTAACACAATCTTACCTAAAAGTTATTCCAGTCTGAGAGATAAAATGTCCCTTTAAAACAGGAAATCATGCACTTACCTGTTGGTATGGTGTGCAGAAGATCTCGGAGCCAGTGAGGCCACAGGTAGATGAAGCTTGAAGTTGGTGAGCCCTGCCCAGGAGCAGGTCATTGGTGGGTGGGTAACATGCCCCCCAAGTGCAGTCATTCTGGGCTTGTGACAGTATGACTGAAGCTGTCAAGAGGAAGGCAGAATGATAACAGATACAATGTTACAACTTTAACTACAGTACACTAATGATTACAGTGTAATCATTAGTACAATCAGCATCCCATTTCACAGTCAATACTGACTAAGTTTAAAGGAAAACAGTGAAAACATCCATAATTTCTGAGATTACAAAGTTTGAAAAGATGTTAACAAACAGAAATGACTTGCTTGACTTATACTTTGGAACAAGCTCAGCATATCACAAAAGCAAAATAGGAAATGACAAATACACATGTTAATGAGGAGCAGAAACAGAACAGATGATGTAACCAGCAGTTTCCTTGAATCCATTATGATGTAATTCCTGACTACCTCATTCATGCCAGTACACTGTTTTAGGCCCAACATGCCAGACTCACAACAATGTGCTGTAAATCATGATTGTCTGATGACATCACAAGGAAATTCATTAATTTCGTTTATTTATTTATTTTTTTGCATTTTTGGCCACAGCGGCTTTCATCGACAGTGTAGATGGACAGGAAGTGGGGGAAAGATACGGGGGAAGACATGGGGCAAATTTGCGACAAGCTGGGATTCGAACGGGACGCACCGTAAAGCGGCATTTGAATGTGGTCGCCTGCTCCACCCCTGAGCCACCCAGGCGCCGAAATTCATTAATTTCTTAACTGCTTGTCTAGTTCATGGTTGTGGTGGGAATATTACAGCTGACATTGGTCAAGAGGTAAGGTACACACTGGACAGGTTGCCAGTAAAACAACAACTATAAGTTCACAAGTTTTTGAGTTCAGAAAGTTTTTTCTTTTGGAGAGGAATAACCAGCTCTTACACTGTTTTAATGGCAGCTCTCTCATGATCAAATTCAACACTTATACAACGTACTTACCACCATCACTACTAGTATATATAATTGAAAGAAACTAATGGATAAAATTGATATTCATAGTTTAACAACACTCTGGATCCTTTGTTAGAAAAATTATGCTCTGTTCAACACCCCCCCCCCCCCAAATGCTTTCAGTATAAGCTATTTTATATCGTGACCGAACATGAGGTTTTCACACAAATGAATTGACATCCGACCTGAATATTAATGAATAAGACATTAACTGGCATGCATGCATGAATATCTTTTTGATGTCATGCTACACAAAAAGTTCAGGTTACGAGTTCAGGTTAAGGTCTTGCACAGAATATACATCACCACTCATAAATTTTACATAATGTATTGTTAACAGCAACAGTTGTTCACTCTGCCCTGCCAAAAGCAGCTATTTTCATGCATACTGGCTGTGTAGTCCAGAGGAACAGGGTCCAGGATCCTCAGCTTCAGTATCATATTGTTGTTATAACAACAACAACAATAATAATATATACTATAATAATAAATAATGTGTGGTCTGCAGTAAGGATTTCAAATCATTGTGAAAAGAATGTACCTGAGGGGTCATGTTACCTTTTAGTACTGTATATGGGTAATGTCAGCTCTGGAAATGTTGGCTTTGACTTTAAACTGTCAACATTTTCCACTTCTGTAGCTAAACTCCATAGAATATGATCATTTAAAAACACTGTTACAATGATTAATTGATTTATCAGTTCATCGATAGACAGAAAATTGGTGAGCAGCTATTGTACCATATTATTGTTTATTGTAGATTGTACCTTACAATATAAAGCGCCTTGAGGCGACTGTCTGTTGTGATTTGGCGCTATATAAATTGAATTGAATTGAATTGAATTGTATTATTCTATTTTCAGTCTAAAAGCCATATAGTTCTAAAAGAAAAGTGCTGTGTACTGGACAGAAGAAACCATATGCATACAGTACTCTGTTGTATGATTAAAGTTTACTTACAAGTAAAATTATACATGCTCCCCCAAGTTAACCTTCTCATTCTGAAAGATGTAGCACTATACAGGAGTGGTTATACGCTGTCTTTGTGTCTTTATAAACAATTTCATTACAGTTACCAACAAGTTGTTAACAACCTGTCTGTTATAAACTGTCTAATTTGACATATTTCACAGAGATTCAAGTATTCATTATATTTCCTAAAGTAAGAACCTCTGGAACAAACCAGAGGCTGTCAAGGTTATTGTGCCATCATGACTAAAGAGTATGCCAGCCTATTTGAACCAATCACTGCTACAGCTTGATTCCAGTTACTTCCAACTCTCTTGTTAGGAAATGGAGCTGCTGCAGCATTACTATGGATGAAATATTGCCGGCATTCTATTCCAGGTGATTTAGGAATGTTACTGTAACTCCGATGTGAAAAGTTGAAGCTGGAAACTTACAGGACAAACTCAGTAAAACAAAAAGGCATCGAAGTAAAACAATAAAGCATTTAAGGAATTATGGAAATCTTACCAACTAGTAGTAAAAGTATTCTCATGTTGTGCTCCTCCTGTGAAAAAGTCTGGAAGAGATGAGAAAACAGAGCCGCTCTCAGCAAACAGATAAAGAATGACTGTTTTGCTTGGTCTGGAGTTTGCTTGGTGGTGCTCCGTCAGCTCAGTTATCTTCTGTATGAAATTGTGCACTGCTGTCTGGCTGCTGCCTTAAAAACACTGTCTCACCTGAATGGTGTGATACAGTGTGTGTCAGAGTCACACCCATTATCACCACTCCCTTCACTCATGAACAACACACTCAGACATGGAAATGTAGACACAAACTCTACAGAGCCATAAACCTGAACAAAGTAATAAATAAGTAATAAAAAAGACTGAAAAAAAAGTACTCATGTACTGTTAAAAGTAGAAAGTACTTTTTTTTTTTTTGTAGATTTTTTTTAAGTGCAAATGTTTGTGCAGATATTAGGAGCCGGAAGAAGCAGAAATTAAATCCCAATAAATTTTCAAACTTCATTACCAACATTTGAATTTGTCCAATACTTTGGCTTGTTATTATATATTCACAATCTTGTGACATTTCAACAAACAAACAAATAAACAAACAAACAAAAAGAACCACGTTTAAATTCTTTCTTCAATAACTCTACAGCATGGATTGGAGAAAACCTGTAATTCTATAATACAGTAAGGCTGTTTTCCTTCATTACCAGACCAGACTGAGATTAGAACAATGCAGAGAGCAGGTAACAGCTTTTTTATAGTAAAGAGTCCGATAACATTGATGCTACTGAACCTGTTATAAAATTCTAATGCAGCTCAACCAAAATGGTTGAGCAACAAAAATGGAGCATAAAAGAATTCTAAGAAAGTCTAACCTTGTCTTGTAAAGTATGTCCAAAGCCATAATGCAGGAGTAGTGCTCTGCAATGATTAGTCACTATCAATAAAATGTATTAGACATATGTTGGTATTAAGCTTTTTTCTGTTTTTTTTTCTAGTTGGAAGAGAACACAATTGTTGAAACCAGTGTCACTCAGACAAACTCCGTGCCCTGCAGGCAGTGTTTGATAGGCTGTGTGCTAACTGCTGTGTACTCATGTCCTGCTGATCATCACCTGTGTAGAAAGAAATAGTATCCTTAGGGCCAGCTGAACACACACCTTGTGCTTTTCTTCATTCTCCTCAGACACACTGACTAAGACCAAGTACAGGGTGTGTCTTCTGATGTATCACAGACACGCACTTCAGACAAGCATTATCACGCCTGGAATTTCTGTGGACAGTTGTTATGATTCATTTCCTGGTAACAGTCAGGTTTTATATCTACTTCAAATCCAGCCCTTGGTTACAGCAAAGTGGAGCCAAGTCTGCTATGTTGGGGGTTTTGGTTTCATGAGCACTGCTTAACAGATAAGCAAAAAACTTCAATAAAATTCAATTCAATTTTATTTATACTGCGCCAAATCACAACAAACAGTCACCTGAAGGAGCATTATATTGTATGGTACCGACCCTACAATAATTACAGAGAAAACTTAAGTTGAGGAGAATGAAAAGAAATACTCAGTGCATTATGGGAGCCCCCCCCCCCCCAGCATCCTAGCATATAGCAGCATGGGAGGGTAAGGGAGGGTACAGGGTCACCTGATCCAGCCCTAACTATAAGCTTGATCAAAAAGGAAAGTTTTAAGCCTAATCTTAAAATAGAGGGTGTCTGTCTCTCAAATCCAAAGTGGGAGCTGGTTCCACACAAGAGGGGTCTGAAAGCTGAAGGCTCTAACTCCCATTGTACTCTTAAGTATCCTAGGAACCACAAGTAAGCCAGAGTGAAGTGCTCTATTGGGGAGATGTGGGAGCCAGTGAAGAGAAGCTAATATGGGAGAAATCTGCTCTCTCTTTCTAGTCCCTGTCAGTACTCTAGCTGCAGCATTTTG
>JAVDPK010001175.1:278528-302530 GCA_034780415.1 Cichlasoma orientale
CTTTTTCATTCTTGTGCCGATTCAAAGAACACGCAAAACCTAAAACAATACACTCAGTGTGTATTATTATCGTTTTTAAATTCCTTCACCATCTGAAATTGAAGATTAAGAGAAATTATCCTGTATTTTCTAGTTTAAACAAAGCTATTGAGTCATCATATTCCTTTCAGATTATTGTTTTTCATCAAAACAGAAAAAAAGTGATACATGCCTCACCAGGAAAACTATAGCATATAGGTATCTTCAGGGGGCGTGTGTGTCATTGCTGGCACTGCCTGATGTTCCTATATCTGGGATAATGATGTTGATGGACATGGTATTGATGAAAGAATCAGAGATATTACAAGAATGGTTAACTTAGTTCCCACACAATTCGATTTTCTAATGGATTGTCTTTTCATCATTTCTATCCTCGGGCTCTTTTTGTTGTGATTATGTGCTCCACTGTTAATTGTGCTTATGATTTTGGCCCCTTTTCTCTGTTGTGTAGTAACATGTTTTAGGTTGATGGTGGTGAGACTGATTGATCATTCTCTTTCGGATCAGCTGGCTCAGAGAGCACCTGACCTCAAGCGACAGCCTCAGAGGGATGGGTCCTCAACCCCTGATTGGAATCCACACTATTTTGATTTCAATAAAAAAAAAAAAAATCTGAACATTCAGTGTAAAATTTATTGTTTTAAATTTTAGTTCTCCTTATTGATTGCTATACACCCAGGATTGTCTGTGCTCTGCAAGAATTTGTTATATGCTTTTTGCATGAATAGAATAGAATAGAATGCGTTTATTGTCATTATACAGGATTCACAGTGAGATTGGAGGGCCACTCCTGTTCAGTGCCATGCAATAGAAAGTCAAACTTTCTAAATAAAAAATATAATAATCTAAAATAATCTAAAAAATATACAGAAAATGTATGACATACATACTTGGTTGAACCTGGTTAAATTTTTAGGTCTGATGTTTATACCTTTGTGATCAATAGATGATCAGAAGGGCGGGGAATGTGATGGAAATTTTAAGATTCTGCTGTTCTCTGTGTTAAGCTGACCTGACTGAATGGAAGGCTCCATAGTATCATATCTTGTCTTTATATAATCCTCTATTACAAAATATACTCATCTGTACAAGTTATCCTTTGCACGGAGTGTTCTGGTTATATTCTGTGACCATGGCAGGTAAGTTATTCCTATAAATGATTCTATGCTTATTCTTTGTCAAATAATATGCTTTCGACTGCTGTTCGACCCCTTTGCAAAGGTAAACACTCATAAAGACAACCTGTGCAGATGGATTTATTTCAGATTTCCATAACAGCCATCCCACTGAAAGAATTCAACAAAAAACTGCACAATTTGAACTGGACAAATAGATTGCTTCTTGACTGGTTCACTTTTTGCTGTGAGACTATTTTTTTTTTTTTACTAAATAACATAAATTGTTGTAATTTGTATGTTTGCATGCATGCACACAAAACAGTTTTTTAAAGTTTGTGCATAATTACCAGAAAGTTCTATCTACAAGATGCTGCTTCCTGGATAATAGATGTGCTGTTGCACAAGCTTCAACCAATGTAGAGAGAGTTTCAAGGAACTTCTCCGAGGGAGAACAACTGTTGTGGCCTCAGCATACTTTTAGTTAAAGATGTGAGAAGGCAAGATTTTTACTGCATGACTTCAGGCAGAGTGAAAAGTATATGACTAAAAACTGATCACACTCATAACTTAATACTTTTCACTTGCTGTTCTGAAAACTGGTCAAGTTCTTAAACTTCAGAAGCAGTCTTTCCAAAAGACTGTGCAACTAAAAAATGTTTCATAAGAGATTCTAAGAATCTTTTCAGGTACATTCTTACTTAGTAGATACAAACTCTACCCTGCTTTAACTTCTAATAGTAACATTGCCACTACCTGCATGATTACATTTAAAGCATGAACCACAGTTTACCCATATGACAGACTCCATCAGCTCTGCTTGTGCCAGAGTCTCACACTGGTCCACATTGTTCCCCAACACCCAACCTTCAACATTAAAATTCATGTTCATGTCTACAGTGATCATATTTCTTATCACAGCTCAGCATCAGTGTAAAGGATCCACATCTCTGTGTGTCAAGCATGACCACCTGGACAGTCTTGATGCTTTATACAGCTGCCGTAGTAACATTTTCAGCAGAGGTTTTGGTGGCCACTGCAGTGCCCGTTGGCGTCCCACTGGCAGGTGTGTGTGGAGTGACTTTTGCCAGTCGGTGCTCCTTGTTGCGGATGCAGCTGTGAGTACAGAACTGGCATGAAGCACAGGCTGAGTTGCAGCAGGGTAAGAAGCGACAGAAGCTAACTCGCCACAGGAACCAGCCAGGTGACCAGCAGCACCAGCAGAGCACTATGCCACCTACCACCATGCCCAGGATGATGTAGAGAGCCAACAGGGAAAACGAGGCAGGAGAGTCTAGAGGTAAACAGACAAAATACAGTTGTTTATACACTACTCAAAAAATAGAAGAAAAACACTTTTTAATCAGTCAGTGGTATCAATTGGCGTCATCATGAGGTCTGATGACACTCTGTTGAGGTCATGGCGCCATTGTGAATGGCAGCCTCTCCAGCAGTTTCATGTGTGCTTTGCTCTTTCTTTCTGATCACTATCACTTTATAGGGATCTTTACACATTGATTCCTCATTTATTTGGAATCAACTAGCACTGAAAACAAAGTCCTGTGTGGTTCCCCATCTACAGTACCTGACAAGGTTAGGAGGCTGCATTGTGGCTGCAGGTATAGGGCCTAAGCTAAGGGCAAATAAGTGGCGCTATAAGCCTTCGATACCTTCTGTGATCATGGGAAATGTGAACTCACTACCGACCTGTGTTTTGCTTTTGTGAAACGTGGGTGAAAGCAGTTCAGAAAGGTAAGGTGGAGCAAGACCATTTAAGGATTTAAAAACAAATACAAGAACCTTAAAATGGATTCTAAAGTGCACAGGCAGCCAGTGGAGTGAAGCCAGGACAGGTGTAATATGCTGTTTTTTTTTACACATTTCAGTCAAAAGATGTGCAGCTGGATTTTGAAGTAATTGGAGACATGAAAGAGAAGACTGGCTAACTCCAATACAGAGTGTGTTACAGTAATCCAGCTAAGACGTACTGTAATAAAGGCATGTATCACTGTCTCTAGATGCTCCCTAGAAAGGATAGGCTTTACCTTCGTCAACTGCCTTAAGTGAAAGAAGCTAGACTTTACTACTGAATCAATGTTACTATCCAGTTTAAAGTCACTATCCATTATAAAGCCCAAATTTGTGACTGTCAGCTTAACATACGGAGCCAAAGAGCCCAAATCGAGCAAGGCCAAATTTCTTAATTAAAAATTGCATTATACATCAGGAGCAACTTGGGGTTCAATATCTTGCCCAAGGATACTGTGGCACTGTCGTACGGCTACAACTACAGTTGAGGAAGCACACTTGAAGGCAGGAATTCTCTTCGCCCAATGAGCAATTTAATTACAGGTGCTGATAACAAGGCAGGTAAGGCTGGTGGTATGACAAACAAAAGATGCAAAAAAAACTTAAAACTGTTCAAAAGAACCAAAGATCAACCAAAGCAAACCAGCTTTTACACAAGACCACACAAATACACCAGTTTGCTTACTGTGTTTAAAAGACTATTTGACAAGAAAAAGAGTGATGAATTCCCCAACCGCTTTCTTACCCACATAGTCAGCTCCAAATTGCCCCTTAGTATAAAATTGTTTGGAATATTCCACATATTGTTTGATAGACAATGGCAAAGTTAATGCTTAGAAAAATTACCAAAAATATGTATCCTATTGAACCTAGCTAAAATTTAAAGCAACTCAATTTAAAGCAACTCAATGACACGGTCTACAGTAGCACTGGCCTCACATTCACAATTAAAACAACACATCTATTTTGCCAGCTAGATGTCATAACAGACACTAAAGTGTTCTCCAGGCATTGTTAGTGGGTGTAGTTGTGCATGAATGAGCCAATGTATGGAAGTGGGCGGACGGGAGCTGAAGAGGGCTTTAGCACTAAACTCATCCGACTTATGCAATCACATTTAATTTGAAATGTATTACAATGGGACCAGATTTTTCATCTGAGGTAGGCAAAAATCTGACTGATTTAGGTGATATTTTTATTGGAATTAACGTGGAAAAATTGGGACCTGCAGATCTCATCCGACTAGAGTGAAAATCCGATAAGACTTTGACTTAGGCGATTTTTACTGTATAAAGCGCATGAAAAATACAACTCACCATAACACTGAATCAGTGTGATCCCTGAACTTGTTTCTCTGCAACTCATTTTTGCTAGCTTGTGAGTTGGCTGGGTTCGGCCTCACCAAGTATTGGCCGGCACACAGCAATACAAGCTTTGATTTCACATGGAGAGAGGCTGCAGAGCCGCGGTGTCGAGTACTGGAGAGTGTCAGCTTGACTTGGCTGGGTCCACCTCACTGCTATCCCTGGTGTTGCTAAATATAAATGGTAAACAGACTAGTTCTTATATAGCGCTTTTCTACTCTTGTTGAGTACTCAAATATTTAATCAACCAACCTATTTCCTTAGAGTGGCACAGGAACCAGTGAAGCTTGTGGGTTTAATTTTAGTGGTGACGTATCATGTGACTGAGACAAGCGTTTTATCATGTCAAGAGGTAGTTATAAATGGATGTAACAGAAAAAATCCACCCATTTTTCAAAATAAAACATCGTTCAGACTCAGCTACTAAGTAAAACGGAAATATTGTAAGTTATTTATTCTTTAATCTTATCTTGGAGTTGGTGTCCTTCATGTTATGCAGCCATAATAATGCTCGATGGTCTGTTTCCAAGATGAACTTCCTTCCCTGGAGGTAATAGCAGAAAGAACCTAAAGGCCACTTTAGTGCAAGGAATTCCTTTTCCACAATAGAATACCAGACTTTATGTTCATTGAGCTTCCTGCTACAGAACAGGACAGGTTGGAGTTCCCCTGGTTTCCCCTGTAACAGGGCAGCTCCAATACCCACATCTGAGGCATCAGTCTGGACAATGAATGTCTGCTGAAAGTCAGGGCTTTTCAGTATGGGTTCCTTGTGTGGCCTGACCTCAGCGACCACTCCTCTCTCTCTCTCTCTCTCTCTCTGCTTGCCCTATTATGCTGTGCTGTGGCACACCTGTGACTAATCATCCGGTGGTGCCGGTGACTAGAAACTAAAAATGTTTAGGTTCAGCATCGGGTCATTCTTCTCCCTTGCCTTCACTGGTGTCAGGAGTTACGGACGGGTGGCAGCCTCTTACGATTGTCAAAATCCGGGTGCATCCGCTGTGTGATCGCGGCAGCATTACAGGCTAACTGTGTGCCTAGGAGCAGCTACTGAGCGCTTGGTGTTGTGCCTGTGGCTATTTTATCACAGGCCTTTTATCGGTGGGTTGAACAGCCCACGCTCCTTCTTCCAGCCATATTGGCGTCGGCTACCCTGATCATGGGATTTATTCCCTGGTGACAGTGCTGCTGTTTTGCCTGACGGCTATTTTCCTGACGGCTGTTTGGCCTAACGAAGACTGTTTTAGAGGTGGGATTGAAGTGTGTTTGTGTATAAAGAACATCACTATCCCACCACAAAAGACGAGTGTGCTGCTGTCAAGTTAAGCTGGTCACTTCAGGGACCAGCGGTATTAGAAAACAAGCATGATTCTGTGATAGTAGATTGCCACTGAACACCTTATTTTGTGTGCTCCTATATTTAGATGTTCTTATACTACGAGCGTGAATGAGTTTTGTGAATTTCTTTTATTGTTACTCGGCTGCCATTATGATTATTTTGTTTTAATTGTGTTTTATTCTTTTAGTGTTGGGCGAGCCAGTGGCCAGAGGATCCACTTTTGGTGGTGGGAAGATTGGTTTGTCACATTTGCTATGTCTGGCACGAGGTGACATTGTGGCACAGTGCGCCCTTGTGTGCACTGTGTGTGTGTGTGTGTGCGTTTCCGTCAGGATCTGGCCTACCGTTGGTGAGTCCATACACTAATTTTAAAGATATATTGTTGATTTTGCTAGTATTTTATTTGGTCTAAAGTTGTTGCAGCCGAATCTCTTGTATTTTTAAAGGGTTTTAGTGACTGTCCATTTTAATGTGAATCCCTGGGTTCTTTTTATTTTCTGTCTGGTGATTTTTATCAATAAAGTATATTGTTGAATTACCAAAAACCCCTCTTCTCTGGCCTTGGTGTGATTTCGAACCTGTGAACCTTTAAAGGTTGACATTCACTTTGTGGCGTTGTCGTTAAAATTCAGCAATCCCAGTGGTTGAGTACACCGCACCGCTACACTTGCGCAGTGCAGTCTTCAGGGTCTGAAAAGACTCCTCACATCCTCTTGTTCACTGAAGCCTGTTGGACTGTTTTTTCTGTATCAGATCAGCAAGTGGGGCTGAGAGAGTAGAAAATCCAGGAATGAATCTTCTATACCAACCCACTTGGCCCAGGAATGACTGGACTTGGGACTTTGTTCTTGGTCTCTCAGCACACATGATGGCATCAACCTTCTCCACCTGAGGCCAGATCACTCCTTTCCCAAGGACAAACCCCAGATACTGGGACTCCTGCTTAGCCAGGGCACACTTGTCAGGGCAATTGGTAAGACCTGCATCCTTAGTCCTCTGCAGTACCTCCTTCAGGTGAGCCAAATGATCCTCCTAGCTGGCACTGTAGACCACCTCATCATCAAGATAAGCGGTTATTTCTTCACTCTCCTCTGTCAGGGGAACCTGCCAATACCCTTGGCACAGATCCAGTGTACTCATATATCTGGCTCTCCCAAGTCTCTCAACAAGCTCATCCATCCTTGGCATAGGATATAAGTCCCGCCTGCTGACCCCATTGACCCTTCTGAGGTCTAAACAAAAACCTCAGGGTGCCATCTTTCTTGGGGACCAGGTTGATAAAAAATAGACTGGTGTGCAGGCAGTTCTGGAGTAGAACGGGGATGCCACTTCTTCAACATGTTGATAGGGAAGGTCTGGAGTGGTTGCTTATGCTCTTGCATGACAATCTGGTATGTCATCTCCCGACCTTCCTCTTCACTAGGTAAGGACCATGCCGCTTAGCCAACAGTTTGTTTACAGACATAGGCAAAAGTAGCAAGACCTGTGCACCAGGATCCAAGCTCCGCTTTCTCGTAGAACGGTCATACCATCCTTTTTGTTTGGCTTGCAACTTTTACAGGTTCTCTGGAGCCATGGCAGCGGTTTTCTTTAGCTGGTCCCGCATCTTCACCACATAAGAGATGCTATTGATGCTTTTAGGTGTATCAGAGAATATACAGAGGGCCACGGAACCAATGACCATATATCAACTCAAATGGTGAAAATCCTGTTGAGCGCTGCGGCACCTCACAATAAGCAAAAAGCAGAAATGGCAACCACCTATCCCAGTCCCTCCCTGTATCTCAGACAAACTTCCTCAACATGGAGATCAAAGTTTTATTACAACACTACACAAGGAGTCTGAGGGTGGTATGGGGTGATTCTCACATTTTAAATTCTTAAGAGCTCATACACCCATGTGAGTGTTTGGCTCATGCAGTTGGTTCTCTGATCTGTCAGAACCTCCCTGGGGATCCCTACTTGACTAAAAAACTGTAGCATTGCTGTAGCTACTTGCTTAGCCGTGAGCTCTCTCAGTGGGGCTTCAGTTGCATAGTCACTTATAAAATAAACTTGTTTCCTGACTGACTGCCCTCAACTGGTCCAATTATATCCACACCAATATGTTCAAAGGCTGTAGAAATAATAAGGAGAAGAATGAGAAGGACAGGTGTTGTATACGTTCCAAACTTAAGTTGACATTCTGGGCATGATTCACAGTATTCTTTAACCAATACCTCCGTACATGTCGGACGTGACACAGCGTACTTAAAAGTGCCGAAATACCTCTGGCAACAAATACCATAATCCCCCCTATGGCTGTGAAGTGAACTTTCTGAGCTTTCAGGAACTGTTTGAATTTTTCCGATAGGACAAACAGTCGCAGAGTTACAGTAAAATGCCAGCTGATCAAAGTTCCTTTGATCAGTCGATGCGACAGCGATATGCTAGGTCAGCTGTTCACGGCTAGTAAGGGCAGGAAACCGCGCTTCAGCGGCGATCGCCTGGCATTAAATGATTCACTTGGGTATACATTCCTGGCCAGTAGAACCTTTTAGATATTCTGTGAAAAGTTTTCATAAAACCCAAATGACCTGCCCATGGAGTAGTATGCCCCACCTTCACCACCTCAGCCCTTGAATTTTCAGGGAGCACAAGCTGTTTATCTTCATTAGACTGTCTATATAAAGGACCATTTAATACCACAAAATGCTCAGAACGCAAGCTAGAATTATCCTCCACTTTCTTAAAACATTCAGCTAGTGTGGAATATTTTTCCTGCTGGTGTGAAAGAGAAATAATCATGTAGATTCTCAATCTCTTGCTCTGACTGCTCTGCTGAATGAAGTAACAACTCCCAACCTGCTCTCTGCATCTCTCCAACCTTTCGTCCTGTGTGCAACACTATCTACCTGCTCATTATGAAATGGCATTAGCTTGAGTATGTCACTAGTGTTCGTTTCTGAAGTAATAGACTCAGATCTAACACCAGCTGGCAAATCAGGATCAGCAATAGCAGGATTTGGCTCTATATGTTCCAGCTGAAGTAACCCTGGGTTTTCAGATATTTTCAGTGCCCCAGACTGCCTTGCTCTAGCCCTGGTCACAACCCCACACAACTTACTCTTATTTTTCTGGATGAGATCTAACAAAATGGGCAAATCAGTCCACAGCAGCACAGGATATGGCAACTCAGGAGCTACCCCTACTTTCATAAGGTATGGCTTTTTACTAACTTCAATGTAGATCTCAGCAGTTGGCACCTCCAAATTATGTCCATGTACACATACAACTGGTATAGTTTCTTCTAAATTCCATAAGTCTTTGGGAACATGTTTGGCCTGTACCATAGACTGGGTGTGTCTAACAGAGCAGTGAGCAACATACCATTTATATGTATTTATATGTATTATTTATGTACATTTGCACACAGTTCAAGTCTTGGTACATAACACAGATTTGTACTTTTGAATATTTTAACTGGGCAAAAGGGACAGATATGGCCTGCCCCACCACAATTGTGACACACAACCTCAGCTTTATTGCCCGACTGAGCCTTAAGGTTGAGCGAATTAACATCCAATGTTTTTTTTTGGAGCTAGCCTGACCAGATAAAAGACTGGTTGAACCACGCGCTTTACCCAACCCTTCAGACTTACCGCCTTGTGGTCTGAGCTGGCCAGCATAACGGCAAACCCCATGGCCCTTATGAGCAGTTACACAGGCATCAACCAATTCAGCAGCCTTCTTAGCAGTTTCTGGGTTGTACTCTTTTACCCAAGGCTTGTCTCTGGGAACAGAACTTTGAGATACAGGCTCAAGGACCAGCTTTTCCATGATATCTTCCTTGGTGCAGGAGTCATACGCCACCCATTTACAAAACAAGACCTTGAGGCATATAAACAACTATTGAAGAGACTCTGCAGCAGGTGTATCATGTGAATGGAACCTCTGGTGGTAAGTGTCTCTATTAATCTCATATTTTTATGAAATATAGCACTCTTCAATAATTCATAGTGTTTTGTATTTGCTGAGTCAATGGCCACAAAGGCACTTCTGGCCTTTCCTGTTAACAGTGGAATTACTTGAACTGCCCACTGTTGCCGTGGCCAACTATAGACCTCAGTCTTTCAAAGGTGGTAGGTAATGTTCAGTGTCACTGGAGTGATGTAGTCTCTTTTAGCCTCTTTAACAGTGTTTTGGTAACAACAACAGTCTTTGACGGTTTGAAGGACAACTGCAGCCTGTCCTTCTTCCACTTGCGTTCAGCTCTGCAACACTCCTGTATGACTGCATGAGTGTTATCATTGAACCAGGGCTCAAATCTAGCTTTGGGCTGTTTAGATTTTAGTGAAGCCACAGAGTTCATGATGGTTCAATAGGAAGAATTAAACCAGGCACTGAGCTCCACTGGACCAGAGGAAAAAGAATCAGAGTAATTACAGAACTCGCGTGTGTCCAAGTTCATGTGTAGGACCAGATACATATTGCAACAAATTTAAAGAGTCAGTAAGATTTAAAAAGGCCTTTACCAATGGCCTATCGGGACAACACACATGAATATTAAAATCTCCAATAATAAGGAAATGATCATAATTAGGCATGATCCCAGCCAAGAAGTCAGAAAACTTAGTTACAAAGTCCTTATTGTATTTTGGCAGGTCAGTAGATGACAGCACACAGTATCTGGTTAGAGTGACCCACCTCAATTCAAAACTGGAGAATGAAGTTGATAAAAAAAAAAAAACACTGCTTACATTTATAGTCTTTTTCTGAACAGTTGCTGTTCCCCCTCTTCTGGTCAAGGTCTGTCGGGAGTTGAAATAACAACAGTCAACCGCTAAGAGTTCGAACAGAGGGCTGGTCTCATCAGTACTCAGCCATGTCTCAGTTACACAGAGGAAATCCAGATCATGGATCATCATAAAATATCCCGAAGGATAAAAGTTTTATTTACCAGTGATCTAGCATTTACCAGGCCAAATCTGGCAGGAACTCGGTGCAAGTAAGTTGGAACTTGTTTGATTTTTAACAGATGGCTGGAGATCCAAAAGTGTTTGCCGATCATACCCCAGCATTGACATAATCCCTCGAGTGACGAAAGCCAGAAACAACAAAATAACAAACAAAAGTGACAGCAACAGACGGCCAGCCACAGACACCAGCGCTATCTGGATTACACATCATTTTGACATGATGACACTCACCTGCTGTGTAGATGTTGGCTATAACTATAAACCAGTGTTTCTCAAACTGTGTGTGCCATGACAGGTGGGGTGTGAACAACCTGGGAGAAAAGTCATGTGGAACAAATGTTGACCATCGGATTAATTCTCACGGCGGAACAAGGAAATTATGTTAGCATACATTAGAAGGTAGTGAAATTCTCCACCGTCTTTTGTGTACATAGAGCTGTCCTGCCGCTGTTTGGCAGCCAGCCGGGTGCAAGCACTGTGGATTACACTATGTGTTATTCTGACTCAGAGAAAAGTCTTTGTGTAAGTTGAACTGAAGCTTTAGTTTACTTGCCTGTTACTGACTCGGGACTGGGAGGACCATTCGGTGCACCAGAGTTAATACATGCCAGAAAAGGCACAGTGGGTGGACTTACAAAGGGATGGGCTGAGGTTGCTATTGCTGGTGGAGGTTCAGGAGGCAAAAGTTGACCTGAAGAAGGACGGATTTGGGTCAAATATTTAAATATCATAAATGGTGTTTTGTTGTTGGACTATAAAATACATACATTGTTTACAGTATTTCAAAATCCTCACATTTCCTTATTATACAGTATCATGAATTTCAGAGGCTTGATTGATAGTATCCCCACAAGGCCCACCACCTTACTAACCTTTGCATCTTGTGGTGAGGTTTTCCTCTAGGTCGCTTCCATCCCCACAGTTATCAATATCTTTTTCATCACACACCAAACTCAGAGGGATGCACTTCCCATTCCTGCACTTGAAGTAAGGCTCATGGCTGCAATCTGATTGGTTGAAACCTGAAGGAAGAAGAAGACAATAAAGACAGTGAAAAAGAAGGATGATTTTTGGCACATTCAGTGCATGCAATGGTTTTCTACCATTATTACACAGATAATATATGGTATGACAGCTATGTTGTTAGACAAACAATGGCTGTTGATAGAAATGTAAATGGATCATACAGTTTTGAATAAATATGACTGTGTACCATCACAGTCTCCCCTTGCATTCCTACATGTCTGCTGCATGTGTTGGGCACAGACACAGATACAGAAACAAATTGCAGGCAGAAAGTGGACCCTTGAAGAATCACTTTCATTGGAAAACTACAGGTCATATCGAAACAAAAATGCTTTTATCACAAATTGCACCAATTTACACTGAAAAAAAAATACTCTGTAAAAAAATGCTCTCAGATCTTTACTCAGTATTATGTGGAATATGTGGCAGGTACAATGAATTTGTAAACAAGCAGCAACAACCTCCACTGCACAACATAACTCCTTTTTTGTTCAAAGTGTTTACTACATGGAAATATTGGCAGTAGAGAGACGCCCCATGATTCTGATTTTTAGCTAATATTTGTTTGCCATTTTATAATGGCTCTCTATGGAATATGTAGTGGGCACACAAGTGAGTATTTGTGCCAAATTTGAAGAAACTCCCTCAAAGCCTTTCTGAGATATGTGAAAATAGAATGGACTATCATACAACCTAAAAATGTAAGGCCTCCAGCTATGGCTATAGCCAACACAGAGGTATACAGGTTGCAGATATTGTCACAGAACTACAAGTTTTTTCAGTCAAATATATTTAACACTGACTATAAACGATGCAACATCTGTATATTCCCCACCCCGTTCCAAAATAAAGTACAATCATATTAAAATATGCATTTTATGAACATGTTAGTCTCTTGTTTCCTAGCAACAGTCTGACTTTGAAAAAAGCATTCTTAACCTTTAGCATGTCTTTCTTACCTAGTCTGAAGGAGGTGAAGTCCCCCACAAAGTCGACTCGAGGCTGAGTCCCCCTGGTCACAAGCCTCAGGGTCAGGTAGTTTCCTGTGGACAGCACTGGTCGAGGTGGGCTCTTCCCACAAAGAGGAGGCCCCAATGGAGGTGAGCTTCTGTCCCGACCATCATAGAACTGAATATATGAGCCGGCATGACATGGATCCCCTGAGCTTTCACCAGAGGTAGACTCCAGTCTGGGGTTGAGAGGAGCAGAACCACGGGGGGATGGGGACACTGGCAAGAGAGGAGCAGGGTTCAGAGGGGCCACTCTAAGCAAGCTATAGACGAGGAAGAAGCGGAAGTGGAACTGGACCTTGTCTTTGGGGGAGCTGGCCTGCATTGTGAGGTGGCAGTCAGTCCCCATGATCACAAAGTAGTACTTCTTGGATTCCTGGTGTGAGTTGATGATCATACCGTCACCCCGGATCGTCTGGCCACAGAACTCTACCACATTCACTGACAAGGAAACAAACAACTCGGACTAACTACATTACACAGTCAAAGGGTATCCAAGCTCTTCTCCCCTTTTAAAGAATAAGAATAGCATATCAGAAAGGTTACTAAATTTTTGACAAATTTTACTTTGTGAAAAATGGGTAAATCTTTGCACACTCTGTACATTTTTTAAAATTAATTTACAGTAAAAGTATTTAGGAACTTAATTTTTGGGTCAAAAAGGAAGTTATGGCTGGCAACTGTGGCAGGCACAGAGTAGACACTTTGGTAGGTGGACTGGATGATCAGGGGATCAAATCACTGGCCTTCTGATCTGCCTGGTCTCCCTTCTGAGTCACAGACAGACCCCAAGTATCTGACAGCATTATGAAAAAGATCTCTACAGAGACTGATGTGTTTGATACATTTATATTTCCAAAAGCATTCACTCACCAATCCAAGTCATTGAATTCATGTGTTCCAATCACTTTCATGGCCACAGGTGCATAAGACTGGGCTTCTATGGCCAAGCAGCTGCATCTAAGCCTTACATCACCAAACGCAATGCAAAACGTCAGATGTACTGGAGTAAAGCACGCCACGACTCTAGAGCAGTGGAGACCTGTTCTCTGGAGTGAGGAATCGTGTTTCTCCGTCTGGCAATCTGATTGGCAAATCTGGGGTTGGCATTTGCCAGGAGAATGGTACTTGTCTGACTGCAATGTGCCATGTGTAAAGTTTGGTGGACGGGGATTATGGTGTGGGGTTGTTTTTCGGGAGCTTAGCTTGCCTCCTTAGTTCCAGTGAAAGGAACTAATGCTTAGTTCCAGTGAAAGGAGTGCTTCAGCATATCAAGACAATTTGGACAATTTCATTCTCCCAACGTTGTGGGAACAGATTGAGGATGGCCCCTTCCTTTTCCAACATGACTGCACACCAGTGTACAAAGCAAGGTCCATAAAGACATGGATGAACAAGTTTGGTGTGGAAGAACTTGACTGCCATGCACAGAGTCCTGACCTCAACCCGATAGAACACTTCTGAGATGAATTGAAGTGGAGCCTGTGAGCAAGGCCTTCTGGTCCAACATTAGTGTCTTACCTCACAAACGCGCTTCTGGTTGTTTTTCTAACTTCGCTCGGTGTTTCACTATGGGAATTGCCTTGGCATGACCAACTACGGAAGCTCCAATGACACCATGCTTGTCTGTGACAGACCTGTCGAGCCATGCTCAGGGCCCTGCCCCTCATACTAACATGGCTGACCAACTCCTCCTTATTCATTCTCGCTTTATTCCCATGAGAAACTACATTGAGCTCCCTCAGCGAATCCAGGCTAGCTAGGTTAGCTGTTTAACAGTTCTCAAGTGTCCCGTAGAGGAGTACATTGCCGAGTGCAGTTCTCCAGTTTTCAGTCTGGATTCTGCTGAGTAAGTCCTTTGAAAGAAGTGTATTGTAGTTATACACCTTTGGACAGCGATTGCATTGTGGCAAACTGTTACAGTGGTTGTCTGGTTTTTATTTAGTGGGGTAGCCCTTGTGTGTGTAACTCATGCTCATGCCCTGCATCATGCAGTGCCTCCATTTTGGGCAGGGACCTTCAGCTGATGTGCATAGCTTGTATGGGTGCTAAACATGCTCAGACTTCTCTGGCGGACCCACTGGGTTGCCCCCACTGCGCCTTGATGCCAGAGAAAGTCCTGGAAAGGAGGCTGAGAGTAGCAGTGGCTAACAGCCAGGACCCCTGCCTGTCAGCCACTAATGCTATGATTGATATCCATCAGGTGCAAGCCACAACGAGCTGGGCGGACACGATAGAGGATGTGTCACCGGTTATGCCCCAGTTGTTCGAGGAGCTCCTTGACCGAAACATGGGTGAGCAAGGATGTGGATGGTGACGCCAACTCATACTTCCTTGGCCTAGAGGACATGGAGGAAGAGGAGGATGACTCCACCTTCCCTGCCCAGAAGTCCAGGCCCCCAAGTGGGGCTGAAGTTGTATCCCCAGTGGACAGCAACTTCTATGAGGTCTGCAAACGGGCTGCTGCCAAGATAGGCATCCCATGGCCAGCAGCCCAGGATGCTGAAGGGGCAGAACTGTATGACAAGAGGCTCCCTCCAGCCTTGCCACCTCCAAAGCATGAACGAAATGAGTCGCTACTGGTCTAGCCCTTTTAAGAGCAAGCTTCCTACCAAGGGCTGCTCTAAGCTGGAGATTCAAGAAATTGGTGAGCTGGGGGTGACCGGACACCCAGTGGTGGAGCCTTTAGTGGCTTATCACCTTCACCCTAACTGCAGGTCAGTTTCAGCTTCTTCTAATATTTCTTTGCACAGTAATATGGATTGCCTGACCGCATCTATCTGTCAAAGGATGTACAAATATGCAGCACAATTAGTATGTCCTTTAATGTGGTTACACTGCTGTCAGCTTATCAGGCAGAGATTTTGGAGGACATGAGCCATTAACTGGATTCAGGGTCTCCAACCCCGCCCCTCTGTGTGGTCAACAATCTCATCCTACGCTCCTCCAGGGAAGCAGCCAAAGGTTGTGGGCTTGTAATGGGCCTTGCAGACTCAGGTGGCTAAACCTGTCAGGCTTGGGGGATACTCAGAAGGCTGAAGTCATGCACGCAGCCTATGATCCAAACAAGGGCCTCTTTGGCCCAGCCTTAGAAAAAATGAGAGAGACAAGCATTCAGGGGCCCCTTCTCTGCATGGCTGGAGCAATGGCGTGCATGTGCAGTCCATCCCTGGGTTATGGCCACCATTTGCCATGGATACAGGCTACAATTTGCAGTGAAACCACCAAAATTCAATGGAAGGTTGACTTCAATGGCCTCGGTAATATCTGTGATGCATTTGGAGCTGCTTATGATGAGGGATTTTCAGAGGTGGGTCACGTCCCTACATCTGTGCCCTTGCTGCCATCTCAGTCGCAGTGTAAATATAACACCGCCATGTATCACGGCTCTCCAGCCTTGAGGGAACCCAGCAGCTCCTGTGGTGGGATTACCTTTGGAGGTGGTGTCATCCAGGATGACCCTGACCATGGATGCATCCCTGTCAGGGTGGAATGCAACCATGATGGAGAGGGTAGTAAATGGTGTTTGGTCCCAGAGGCTGGCTCGGGCTCACATCAACGTGCTGTAGCTGCATGCAGTGCGCTTAGCTCTAAGGCATTATCTGCCGTATCTCCGGGGCAACATGTTTTGGTGAAAACGGACAACTCCACAATAGTTGCTTATATCAACCGCAAGGGCGGTACTTGTTCCCTGCAGCTGCACAGGCTGGCCAGGGAAATAACTGTGTGGAGCAGCACAAAATTCCTCTCCCTTTGAGCAACTCACGTGCCAGGTATTTTGAACAGGGGGGGGGGGGGGTGGATTTTCTGTCCAGAGGGAAGCCACTCTTCGGAGATTGGAGGCTTCACCCGCAGGTGGTAGAGCAGATATGGCAGAGGTATGGCCGGGCTCTTCGCCTTGCAGGAAAACACACATTGCCCACTGTTTTTCTCCCTGTCAGACCCAGACACCCCCCTGGCCATAGATGCTCTGGCCCATCCATGGCCAGACACACTGCTGTATGCTTTTCCGCCTCTCAGCCTTATCTCCCCAACATTAATCAGAGTGAGGGATCAGGGGCTGTTGCTAATTTTAATAGCTCCAGGGTGGCCGTCAAACCATTGGATAGCAGAAATAATTCAGCTGCTGGTGGATCAACCATGGCTGCTCCCCATCTGCTGGGACCTTCTGTCTCAGGTGCGAGGGGAGATATATCATCCTCACCGAGACCGAGTGGCTCTCTGGGCCTGGCCCATGAAAGTTGGAATTTGAATGTTGCAGGCCTGCCTCTGAAGGTTATTGACACCATTCAGAATGCAAGAGCTTCCTCCACATGCTCTCTTTACAGTGGTAAATGGTGTGTTTTGGAAGAGTGGTGCTATGAAAGGCAGCTAATCCCTTTGCAGTGCTGTGTGGTGGAGGTGCTGTGTTTTCTTCAGGATTTGAGAGAGGGAAAGCTTTTTCCACAATAAAGTTCTATTTGGCAGCTATTTTGACCTGCCATGTGGGACTGGGTGATAAACCTATTGGTCAGCACCCTTTTGCACCCTTCATGAAGGGGGTGCACCGTAAGCTCCCAGTCTCAAGGCCACTGCTCCCATTATGGGATATGTCACTCAGTTTGGATGCACTCTCCCACCACCCCTTTGAGCCGATCGAGGTGGTGGGGCTGAAGTTTCTCTCACATAAAACTGCTCAACTGTTGGCTCTAACTACAGAAAAGTGAGTCAGTGAGTTACAGGCTTTGTCCATTCACCCCTCTTGTTTGCAGTTGGCCCCTGGTCAAGCGTGCCTGAGGCCAAACCCGGCCTTTGTCCCTAAGGTGATAGAGTCATCATATAGGTGCAACTGGGGGGTTAAGGGCCTTGCTCAAGGGCCCACAGTGGTGCTACTGAGAGTGAAGACACCTCAGTTTTCCATTGCCAGTATGAAGGTTCTCTTGCTTTTGGAAATGTAGCCTGTAAAAAACCCCAGCAATTTTACTCTGACAGAAACAGGTGGCAGTGGGATTACTTTGCAGCACAAGTGCAGACTAAAGTACACAATAGAAATAAGTACCTTAAAATTGTCCTCTTAAATGGTGCTTACTTAATCCGCAAAAGCCAAGTTGAAAATAATCATTTTCATCAACACAAAAAGGCAATGTTTTTTCAGTCTTTTGTTGTCTAATTTTAGTGAGCCAGTAGGAATTGTAGTCTTGATTTCCTGTCAGGAGTGGCACCTGGTGTGGTCTGTAGCCCATCTGCTTCAAGGTTTGACGTGTTGTGCATGATGCTCTTCTGCAAACCTTGGTTGTGACAAGGTTTGTAGCATTTAATATTATAGGGTCTTAAAATATAAAGCACCTTGACTGTTGTGAATTGGCACTATATAAATTAAATTGAATTGAATTAACAAGAGGTTATTTGAGTTACTGTTGCTTTCCTATCAATTTAAAGAAATGTGGCCATTCTCTTCTGACCTCAGCCAACAACAAGATATTTTCAGCCAGCGAACTGCTGCTCACTGGATATTTTCTCTTTTTCCTACCATTATCTTTAAACCCTAGAGATAGTTATGTGGAGAAATCCCACCAGATCAGTAGTTTCTTCAATACACAGACTAGCCAGTCTGGCAACAACAATCATGCTACATTCAAAACCAGTTGAGTCACCTTTCTTTCCCATTCTGATGCTTGGTTTGAACTTCAGCAGGTTGTCTTGACCATGCCTACATGCCTAAATGTACCGAGTTGTTACCATGTAATTGGCTGAGTTAAGCACTTGAGCATGTGTAACTAAGTGTATGTGTCTGTGTGTTGTTTATGCATTATTCTAAACAAGTTTGTTAATGTTAGACAATAACTTTTTTGCCCTTTTGCCCAAATATGGTCACTTTGGATTTGCCAGTGCTAAAGTTGAGGCTTCAGAATCCATTAGTTTTCTTAACTGCTTGTTCAATTGAGAGCACCTTAACAAGAATATCTTTGGACTCCAGGAGGAAACCAGGATTCTCAGAGAAAACAGAGAATATACAAAAAGGGAGAACATACAAACTCCACACAGAAAACTTCAAGGAGTTTTTGAATCAAGAACCTTCTTGTTGTGCATTAATACATAATTACCAAATCAGTCTTTAAATAAAAAAAAGCTGGATGAGAACAGGACCATTTCTGCCATATAGGTATGTTATTTAAACCACATTCGAAGAGCAGATGCTTTGAGAATGCACACATCACAAACACACACAATAGTGTAAACCTGGTCTGCTAAATTCACCAAAGGATCAACACATTTGAAGTTTAAGGTAGGGGCATAACGGATGGGCTCCAGCAGCCTCCACACACTCACCCATGGCCCCCTGCCTCTGGGCCACAGGCCAAATAATAGGGAAATTTATGACCACCCCTGGAGTTTATTAGCTTTGTTTCCCTGGCAACTTGAGCCTTCCACACTGTCCTCTGGGAATGTCCCAAAACACATGAGCCCCTATTGGTGGGAAATAGCTCATTCCCTCATAAATGTGAGACCTGGAGAGGACACATCCAAAACATGGGTGACCATAGAACACACAATCCTAACTAAAGATTTTTGCAGGTTGAAAATTCAACTCTTTTTAAACGCACTTATTGAATGAAGTCCATTTCAGTGAGGATTGATGAGGGTCAAGGTTGGCAGTGAAACGCTGTAGTGAGACATATCTCTGAGACACTAATGTGTGGTTAAAAGGACAGAAGTCTTCCTGTCTATCCATGCATTATTCTAAAACTGGTGACTCAGTGAAGGCTCAGATTTTTGTAGTTTTGTAATGGTTTGCTTTCATGCCCAGCTTTTAAGGCTCTAGCCTTTGTTAACAGTACAAGAACACACCCACAAAAACAACAGAAACTAGAAGGGCATTCAATAGAGAACATACCTTGCTCGCTAAAGAGTCTTTTACAAAATTTTGTATCCAGATTGTTATCTGGATCATACAGACCAACATATTTGAAAAACACCTATCTGTGGGTGAGGTAATTATACACTCGGTGGCAACTTCATTAGCTACACCATGCTAGTACCTGGGTGGACCCCATTTTGCCTTAAAATTTCCTTAAATCTTCATGGTACAGATTCAATAAGGCTTTGGAAATAGCTCAGATTTTGGTCCATATTGACATGATAGTATCCTGGAGTTGCTACAAATTTTGTTGGCTGCACATTCATGATGCAAATATCCCATTTCACCAAATCCAAAAGGTGTTCTAGGAGGCTATTTGAGTACAGTGAACTCATTGTCATGTTCAAGAAGGCAGTTTGACTGGAGCCTATCCCAGCTGACACAGGGTACACTCTCGCCAGCCTGTCGCAGGGCCAACACAGAGAGACAGACAACCATTCACTCTCATTCACACCTATGGGCAATTTAGATTGGCCAATTAACCTAACCCAAGTAAGTGCATGTCTTTGGACTGTGGGAGGAAACCGGAGTACCCAGAGGAAATCCAGGCAGACATGGGGAGAACATGCAAACTCCACAGAGAGAGAGAGAGAGAGAGAGAGAGAGAGAGAGAGGGGGGCCCGGGCCAAGGTGGAATCAAACCCAGGCCTTCCAGATGGTATTCTAACTGTAAGGCAACAGTGCTAACCACCGCGCTACTGTGCTGCCCTCCACCAGATTCCTTTTTTAAAAAATTCTCCATACATAAAAATTCCTTACGCAACCTGTTTTGGGGGCCCCTGCCCCAAGTTTTCTGATTACCACGGGGATCACTGTTGCCTTCATCATATCTTCTCTAGCCCACAGCAGTGGGGACAAGGCAACTCTGTGGACTGCTGTGGTTTCCAATGATAGACTGAGTATTTCTTTTTCATTTACATCTTTTCATTCTGTTTATATACCACTCTGCATTTAATCATTAGTTATTAATCTCTGGCTCTCTTCCACAGCATGTCTTTTGTCCTGTCTCCCTCCCCTCACCCCTAATGGCAGATGACTACCACTCCCTGCCAGAGGTTTCCTCCTATTAAAAGGCAGTTTTCCTTCCCATTTCTCAGCAAGCACCAAGTGCCTGCTCATCGGGGGTCGTTTTACTTGTTGTGTGTTCTCTATAATTATTATATGGTCTTTACCTTACAATATAAAGTGCCTTGAGGTGACTATTTGTTGTGCTATATAAATAAAATTGAATTTAGGCGCAAACTGCTAACCTTCAGATGAAACATATTGTCCCAGAGGTGTTCCATTGGATTTATGTCAGGCAAGCATGAGGGCCAGTCAGTGGTATCAATTCCTTTAACTTTAACATCCTGCATACTCTCGCCACATGAGGCCAGGTATTGTCATGCACCAGGGGGAACCCAGGACCCACTATACCAGTGTACGGTCTGGCAAAAGGATCAACATTTTCATCCCAATACCTAATGGCAGTTAGGCTACTGTTGCCTAGCCCAGACCATTACTGACTCACCACCACACCAGTCATGCTGAATGTTGTTACAAGCAGCATAACATTCTCCATGGCTTCTCCAGTCTCTTTCAAGTCAGGGTGAAGCTGCTCTTATTGTGAAAGACACAGAGTACCAGTGATAGATATGCCAGTTCTGGTATTCTATGGTAAATGCCAGTTGGATTCCACGGTGCTGGGCAGTGAGCATAGGGCCCACTAGAGGATATCGGACCCTCATGAAGGTTGTTTCTGATTATTTGGTCAGAGACATTCACACCAGTGGCCTGCTGTAGGTCTTTTTGTAGGGCTCTGGTAGTGCTTATCCAGTTCTCCTAGAGCACTCGAAATTTCAAGTTAAGTATCTTGAAATTTCAAGAAATTTCACGTTAATAAGTTGAAATTTTGAGTTAGCTCTGCGAATCATGAAGTTACGTGAAAGTGGTCTTTTCCTTGTTACCTGGAAGCATATGACTCCAATGCATGCACACTTAAAATCAGGTAGCTAGCAGTGTATAGCAAACGTGTACAAATTGCCATCAGGTTTCTAACCTTTGAATGCCTACTAGCAAATAAAAGCTCCATAAAAGGTAAGGAAACAATGTTTTCATTTTGAACTGCTGGACAATAGATGCCTTCCAGGTAATATGGAAAATGATGAACATTCACAGAGCTTCCTATTTGGCAAAGTTAACTCAACATTTTGAATTATTCACTTGAAATTATGAAATACTTAACTTTAAATTTCCATAATACTCTGATTTAAACTATTCCTTTAAAATTTTGAGCTGTACAATTTATTGACTTATTAACCTCAGTATTTGCATCATGTTCCTACAGGTGATTAAAAAAAAAAAAAAAAACTTGTCCTGCTTTTCCCAATTTATTTGAAACATGTTGCTGGTGTTCAAGTATAGAGTTAGAATCTTTTGCAAATCATTAGTTTATATATATATATATATATATATATATAACAGCGATCAGTAAACCCTGTTTAAGTTATAATCTTGTTAAATATTAAAGGGAAAACCACGCACTAACACCATTATATTATACGATTGTTACAATGATCTTATGATTTAAATAATATTTTTAACATAACTTTTTTTTTTACTTGGAATCTCACATGCTTGCCACAATCAGAGAGTTGTGCAGGGAAACAGTGCCCACTCGAGTATCCTTTTCACCAGAGGTCCAAACCTCATTTACCTGAATTTGAAGAGTATTTCTCATCGGTGTATCCACATAATAAAAAAAACAACAACAAAAAAAAAAAAAAAACAAAGAAAAAAAAACTTACCAGTGTCGATGGCTAAGATGGGAAGAGTCATGAAGCAGAGCAGGATGACCAGCAGCTTTAACACCCGTTGCTTGCAGGTCTCCACCTCCATTATGCAGGCTGGGATACTGTGCAAAGCAGAATAGGATCCAGTCAGTTCACAGAGTCACTTTAACATAAACTGTTACATTTGTCCACAGCAAAAGATAAGTTGCAGCATGTGACAGTGTGACTGTCTAATGGCAGTGGGTTCTGCTCTACATCATAAAAAACCAACTCTGTTTTTTAATCTAGTTGAACCCCTTCTCAACCCCCTCAGTGTACATGTCCTGTTATCTCCTTGACAACCCTCAACCAATCAGCTGTCAAGCCAGAGGGGGAAAAAAGCTTCTGTTCAAAATAAAGGTACACTCACTTGATATGAAGTTCATTTAGTCAGCTGAAATCTCATGAGCCACTCACCTTCTTCCTAATGTGTTTTAGCTCCTTCTCTAGTATAAGCACATGTCAGTACATTAATTATGTGCCTACTGTAAGTAGCCACATTGTAACATTTCTTTTGGCCTTTTTTTGGCTTTTATTGAAAGATATACAGTAAAGAGACAGGAAAGCGGGGGAGAAGAGTCGGGGAGGACACACGGCAAATGGTGGCATGGTCAGGACTCGATCCAGTGCCGGCTGCATTGCCAAGCAGCATTCGTGGTTGCCTGCTCATGCCCTGAGTTACCCTGGTGCCCATTGTAATATTTTTTGAAAGGAAAATACATTTAAACTGCAAAAAGGGTAAAAAGTAATTTATAAGTGTTTATTTAATGTTGAACAAATTATTTACAAAATAATAATATTAATATACATAGGTTAATCACTTATGTATATTAATATTATTATAAGTGCTATTAACAAATGAAAATTTTGTTTATTTGTCATTTATAAAACATTAGTAAATCATTAAATCATCATGACCAAAGCATTAGTAATTAGTAATAATTTGTAAATAATAATTTGAAAATTACTCAAAGGTAACAAATAATTGTACTGGTTCTCATATAGTGCGTTTCTATTCAACTCTAATCAAAGTGCTTTATAAACATGTATTCACATACACACTGTCATACAAGCACGTTCTAACATTCACACTCCGATGAAGCAGGATTTCCTGCTGTACTTTACCTATTTATTTTTCTGAGAACTTTTTAGTTTTACTCTGTACATTTTTAAACAATTATCTACTCCTTTCATTTTCAAAAAAGAACAAGAACAGAGCGAAACTCAAAAATAGCTTTAATACTGGAGGCTTTTGCAGAAAACAAAAATGCTGAATTCAAAATACAAAAATCCCAACCCAGGGCAGAATAGAGTCTATAATGTGAAAGCCTTGGAAACCAGGAGACAGACAAACCAGGAGGCAAATTGTAAACAAACCTAGGAACACAACAGAAATACAACAAAATATAGAACCTTGCAGAAAAACACCAAACACTGGGCAAACTGCCCAGGACCATGACAGTTTATAGTGATGTACTCAGGGATTAAAGTGGACAGGAACGATCCAGACTGGTGGTGCAGTAACTTGTGGTTGCAGTCAGGGTTCTAAATTAACTTTTTTGATCACCAGCCAATGTGGCTGGTGACTCTCTAAAGTTACCGGCCAATCAGAATTTCCACTAGCCAAATTT
>JAVDPK010001177.1:2033-23417 GCA_034780415.1 Cichlasoma orientale
TGAAGTTCAGTCCATTCACTTGTATTAGTTCACAGCGCAGCTTTGCCTCCTCCAATATGGCGGACACACAGTTACGTACCATCAGCGGGCCGAACCAGTCAACAATGTATCTATGTATATATATCTATGGTAACAAGGCCAGCGGACAGCATACTTGTGTCAGTCATGGTAGTAACATGAAGCAAATATTTGAAGCCTTACATTAAGAAAGTTTTAGGAGTAGATTATACCTGGTCTGGCCCATTTGGGAAAATTGGAGTGTACAGTGTGTATACCACAAAACAAAATTATCTTGACAGCTCTGGTTTACAGTGCTGTTGTTGTGGACTTGTGAATTATTTTTTTTGGTAGTGTGAGTTATGAATTCGCACTACCAAAACAAGGAATTTTTTTTAAAAAAAAGGCCACTTCAGTGGAGTTTCTAATCAGTTTTTTTTAATAGTTCTCTACTCCACATCTCATTGTTAGAAGAATTCAGATGTGCTAACAGATGTGCAGCCGTATGTCACGTGTTGTTGATTAGAAAGTGAGCCCATTTTCAGCCCCAGCTGTCAACAAGTTTGCTGACAGTTTGCTTCCTGACAACTGGGGGCAACTGTGCTTTGAAAGAAAGACCTCTTTTGTGCTCAGAAACCTGGCCGAGCGCGTAAATCCCAAAGTGTTTTTATGGATTAGTAAGGGTTCAGCAAGAGTGTTTTACAGACTTTAAATTTGATTTGATTTATTGGTGTTTACTTAGTGAGCAAGTATCTTGGCCAAGGTAAAGGGGGGGGAATAAAGATATTTTTGACCATATACAGCATTTTTACTGGCACAGAATGAGCCTTTGGGAGATGGCTACACCTACACAAGTGAGCCTGAGTTTGTTTCCTTATTTGAAAAAAATCTGTGTGTTTTATTTCTGACCCTTTTGGATGAAGAGAATATTTATCATCTTTGAGTAAATACAATCCTAACATTTTTTTTTTATCTTTGTCTTTGTATATGCAGTGAACAATGCATGACCTGACCGCCCAAGTCACCAGCAGCCTGCTGCCTTTCTCAGGAGTGACTGTAGATGCTCTGGGTGGGGATGAGATCACGCTAGACTCTGTTCTTCATGGGAAATTCACTGTTGGTAAGAATATGTCCTTAAGTCTTTTACTGCTTTTTTTTATTTGTTTGTTTTAACCCTCTTTTATTTCTAATGTCAAATAAAGAATTTGAAGTGCAATAAACTATTTGTATCACCCAGGTGGGGAAAAAATTATTTTTCACTCACATTCATGAACCACGTGTCTACTGCTATCGCTGCACAATCAGAACTTCAAGAACTTGTAACACAATAAATTAAAGGCAGACAACAAAGCATTGCAGCTGTTTTTTAACCCAATTACGCATTCATACTTACATCCACATGTTTATTAATTTCTTCCGTTCTTTTTTTGTTTGTTTTGTATCCTTTTTTTTTCAGTCTTTTTTTTTGCTAATGTAAATGTTTCACCATTAAATTCTTAGTAATGTGGAAATAAGTTGCAACACCAGGCAATGAAAAAGGAAGAAGAAAATTACCTCTCAAGACCTAACAGAACTTAAAAATAAAAGTTTTTAATTTTTTGTATAAATTCTGTTTTTGTCATCACAAGGCTAGGTTACAGATTTAAAACTGCGCAGCTACCTGCAGCTTTTAACCCTACTTTTCATTTCCTTGTCTGCATATGAAGGTCGCAGCGGGCTGGCCTGGCTGGCCTGTGGACCCCATTTGGAGGTTGTCCATGCTGTGACAGGAGAACGGCTGTCTGCGTACTGCTTCAGTGGCGGAGGGGAGCACCCACCCAATATCCTTGCTGCCAGAGACTTCAGCTGGCTCAAAAGGTTGGGTCTTTGTTTCATTGGTTCATAATCTGTTTCGGTCACTTGAATGTGAGTGTAAACCGTGAAAGTTGGCTCAAAAGCAAATGTATAATAAAAATGAAAGTGGAAATGTTAACGCCTGTGCTGGTTAATTTTTACAGGTCTGGATTGCTGGTTGGTTTAGAAGAAACAGAAGGCAGTGTGCTGTGTCTTTATGACTTGGGACTGTCAAGAGTGGTTAAAGCTGTTGTCATACCAGGCAGAGTAGGTTGACTCTAGTTTTTACTATTTTAAAATTTAGACTCAAATTTATAAACCTTAAAATTTCTGGCTGTAACATGTATAAAATAATTCCAACCACGGTATCAAGACGTGAATAGTTTGTTTTTATTTTCTATAAAATCTCTCCCTTATCTAGATCACAGCTATTGAGCCGTTAGTGAGCTATGGCGGAGCGAGCACTTCAACACAACACCTTCACCAGAGTTTGCGGTGGTTCTTTGGAATTGCCGCCGTGGTAACAGATCTCGGTCATGTTCTGCTTGTGGACCTCTGTCTCGATGATCTTTCCTGCAGCCAAAGTGAACTGGATGCTTCAGGTGAGAAGCTTTGATGAGGAAGAGTGATGTGTTTTCCATATGTTAGAAGCTTCAGGCAAAAATATTCTGGTGCTTCTAGATTTTTAGCAAATTAGTAATGGAACACTTATCTTACTTTTTCTAAAGGTGTGCCTACTTTAATATTTATTCTCGCTTTACAGACTTGCAGGTAGTGACTAAATCTCCTGCCGAGATCCCCAGGCTGAGAGAAGTCAGCACCAGAGAGGGCAGACATCTTTGTCTCCAGCTGAATGGACCTAGTGGAATTGGCGCCACAGCTCTGCAGTACATCTCCAGGACCAACCAGCTGGCAGTAGGATTTTCCGATGGATACTTACAGCTGTGGAACATGAAGACTTTAAAGAAGGAGTGAGTGCTTGTATTTCCTCCGACTTCTATAGATAGACTTTGTATAAAAGATGGACGTAGCTTCCGGGTCTTGAAATGTGAAACCAATGTGGGAGTGGCTTAAACTTGCAATGCTCGGCAGTTGTCAACAGCTGTCCAGTTGTATACAAGTGTATGGGAAGATGTTCCCCGGCTGTTTTGCTCAGTAAACACTTTTCTCATGAGTTTAGGGTCTGAAATGCTAATTTCACTTCTTATTGAATTCAGCTTAATGTTCATTTGTTTTACATTATTGTCCCCACCAGATTGAAAACGGTGGATAAAGTACCATATACTTCATAGTGCTTTATCCTACCTTGTGATTGATACGCTGGTACCTTCTGAGTGTGCAGTGTTCCCTGGTTTCTCACCCATATCCATTCCACAATCAACACGAGAGGTTTCAAAACAGTAAAATACTGACGACAAAAGCACTCAGCTTCGGGCTTTATGATGGGACTTCTCATACCAATGAGTGATGTCATGGTGGCTTGTCCATCTTTTATATACAGTCTATAATTTCATGCTCTATGAATAGGGCTGATATGTGTGGGTTTCATTCATTTTCATTTAAACCCTTACTTCATAATATGGCTACATTTCATTATTACTGTGTTTTTGTTTTGTTTAAATTCCAAAAATAGACATATTACTGACTAAACACCAGCAATAGTTCAAACATGCAGTGAGGAGAGAGTAGAATTAGTGAAACTTACATATTACAATTGGCAGCAGTATGTTCATTTGTAAGAGTAGCTGGGGATTTTTTTGTTGTTGTTTTCTAATATTCATTTTGTTCCTTATATTGTAGATACCACTCACAGTTAGAGGGTGGCAGGGTGCCCGTACATGCCTTCACCTTCCAGGAGCCAGAGAACGACCCCAGGAACTGCTGCTACCTCTGGGCTGTCCAGTCTTCTCAGGATCTGTAAGTCTCGCCTTTAACACTGTTTTAGTTTAAACACGAGTATTTGCATTAACTGTATTTTCAAGTACTGCTTGTACCCAAAGTGTGAGTATGTGTTTGTATTTATTTCAAGTTCTTATTTTTTCCTCCACATCGTTTTACTCCCACACAGCGAGGGAGACATGGTCAGCCTGCGCCTGCTTCAGTTGGCCTTCAGTGAAAGAAAATGTCTAGCTTCTGGAAAGATCCTCTATGAGGTCTGTCATGCATATAAAAAAGACATTAATTTTAAATGGTAAATCCTTTACTGGGCAGATCCCAGCAAATGCACAGTGTTTTCCTCCATACTTATTCTTTTATCTTACACAGGGTCTCGAGTACTGTGAGGAACGTTACAGTCAGGATTTAAGTGGCACTGCTTTCCCTCTTCGGGCACAGGCCACAAACACCCGCCTGCTGAGTTGCCAGACCATCGAGAAATTCAGACCTCATCCTGACAGGGATGACAGCATGAATGAAGGTATTTGAAAGGATTGATCCCTTTTTACAGAGTATCTAAACGATTTGTTGTCTTTCCTGATTTCTTCACAGTCACTTCAAATCCACCTTTCTTCCATCCTCTGTCCCCCTCCCCTCTCTAGTTGCATCTCCAGACACCAGTGTGTCTATCTTCAGCTGGCAAGTCAAGGCCTATGGCCAAGGAAATCTTTCTACCTACATCGGGGTTTTTGACATCAACCGCTGGTACCACGCACAAATGCCAGACTCTTTAAGGTACAGTGAAAACTGATTTAGAAACTTATTCAAGAGTTGAGTTGCTAATTCTAATAAATTATAAAGAAGTTGCCTATTTACATAAATGCATTTCCCTTTATTTTTTCACTTAACACATGTGAGCTTTAGTTCAGACTGAATATGCATTAAGGGAAGAAAGAAAATGAGTAGGGATTGTATATTGACTTTCAAATACAGTTTTTTCTTTATAATTGAAGAGTTTTGAGTAACTTTTAATGATGGAGGTAATTAAGTACCATTTGCCTTCTGTTTTATTTTGTTTTGTTTTTTTGCTTTTTTCAAAAAGCTGCTTGTTTGAATTTGTACTTGTCTATTTTTGGCAGAACGGGAGAGTCTCTGCAGACGTGTCCATACCTCGCCGCTTGGTCTCTGGATCCAGTGGTGCAGATGGTTTCTCCACACATCTTCCTAGATGTGGTGGTACATGAGCGCAGCCTGAGCAGGGGGCTTCCCTTCACCTGCCCTCCACCTGAACAGTACTTTAACCCCACCACTTATAACTTTGGTAGGTTTAAATACAGCATATGCACCACAGCCTTGACTTGGAAACAAAAAAAAATGTAATCTTATATTATTCTCTAAACTGTGCTAAGAATTTGCTGGAATAGCTGTGCCCAAGTTTCATGTTGTTATAATATGACAAATAAGTTTGATTTGCTCTTCTTTTTTTTTTTCTTTTCTTTTTTTTCTTCCTTTCTTACATTCTAGATGCTACTTGTTTGCTCAACTCTGGAATTGTGCATTTAACATGTTCTGGGTATCAGAAAGAGGCAAGTTTCTTGTTTCATCTCATCGATTCTCCCACACACGCACTTTAAATATGTAGCCATGAAATGTGAGCTTATCTCAGATCCATAATCATTTCATTATTGTCATTAAAACCAGACCCTCGGTTTTTTGAGGAAAGCTGCTCCTTGTTCCAGTGACATCATCTCCACTAGCTACTCTCACTGCCTTATGTCTGGCCTACTTTCTTCCCGTCTGGGTGACACCCAGGCATCCAGCCTGTCTCAGGTACATGCAGACATCTTGGTCTCAGATTTACTTCTCCAAATGAGCCCAAAACCCCACAATGCCCTTTGTACTTCCTCTTTTACTGAAAATCTTTGTTTTAAGTAAAATATTAATTCAGATTCTTTTATATTATTTCTACATTTGAACTTTGTTATTCAGGAAGAGCAGCTGGATGCAATCTTGTCAACAGCGGTGGAGACTAGTTCCTTGGGACTGATAACTGGTTGTATTAAGCAGTGGACTGCAGAAGGTACCAACAAAAGTGTTATGTTTTTTTCCTCAAACTGCTCGTCACCCAAACTCAATGCATACATCCCATTAATTATTTTTGTCCTTTTCACATATGTACATTTACATGTTCCATACATGTTCTACGAAATCTGTGCTAAACTGTAGTTACTTGTTGTAGAAAACGCTTATCCTCCAAATTTTGTTTTTGTTCAACAGAACAACCAGGCTCTGCATTGAACCTGCGCTACATCCTGGATTGGGCCTGGAACAAAGTAGTTCAGACCAAGGAAGAACTGGATGGCATCTGTATGATTTAAAAAAAATAAAATAAAAATACATGCTCTGTTAGAAAATTTATTCGAAAGTTGCCTTAACACACCAGGAGTTTAAATATTTAACTCAATTTTTCTTAATTTTAGACTTAACATTTATTAAATTAAAGCTTCTGAGCCGATCTTATGAAAAGTGTGTAATGATAAACTACAACTAGATGTGTACAAACTTTCTCCATTCTGTTTGATATATTTTAATAGATCTCATATGTTTGCATAACCTGTTTGTCCAGTCAAGATTGAGGCTCATCACCTTTTTATTAGCTAAATGTTTGCCCTGTCTTTTGTCAGTATTTTTAATTTGTGACAGAACTGATATATACTCATTATTTAAAATTTCTGCACTTTTGTTTTGGAGTTCATTTCAGTACATGTATTTATATGTTCCTCTGTAGGTGCACCGCTGTTTGACAGCTCATCTAACTTCACAGACCCTCAGACCATGCAGCTGCTGCAGCACACTCAAAGACTTCTGAGTAACCTCAGTGCCATTTTTCACTGTCTGCTCAGTGAAGCTCAGGAGCTCACACAGAAAGGTGCCGTGTCCACACAGATGTATTTGCATGTAGTTTTCTGTTTTCCAATGGTGGTGTTGAAACTGGTTCAACCAGCACCTCAACACTTAGTGTTTATTGATACAATAATAGAGCGTCACACCCATCTGACTCAAAGACTTTGAGTCAGATGGGAGCTACAGCATCTTTTTATTAATTTTGTCCAGCAAATCAGAAACATTTATGAAATTTAGCCATTTGTGTATCTCGATTCGACCTTCAACATTGGACCTTCATGGTATTCATCCGCAATCCACAAGAGTTGCTACTCCTCCTGGAGTGTTGGTTAGATTGTTAATGAAACTTTCACACACCTGTTAGGTGTGAAAGAAAAACAGATCTATCTAGGTGATCACCTAGATCATCCAGGTTGTGCTCAAGGTCAGGGTCGTATTTGTTGTTGTTTTATGAGCAATTTTTCATTTTCACAAGAATAATTTAGAAATCTGTTTGTTCCCCCTTTGTTGAAAGGAGTAGATCATTCAGTTGTTTATAACTGTTTGTTTATGGCTGCACGGGCTTGTTCTTTATCTGTGTTCATGTACATGTAAAAACCTCAACCAGTACGGCCTAAGCTCTCACAATATTTTATGAATGTTTTTCACTGTGGTTTGCAGAAAAAAGCTTTTAAATATACTGCCCCTGTTGCCTGGAATAATCAACAGAAGGACCTGATGTCAGAATTGGTTACAATGGGGGAATTTAAGTCTGTTTTCAAGGATCAAGAAGTTCTTTTGATCAGTGTCACTGCTTTTTCTTTAATGATGTGTTACTGCATATGATTGAGATTTTTATGTTCACTTGCCTGTGTTGACAGTGTAAACTCCTGGAGTATTGGTCAGATTTTTGGCAAAACAAGATAAATTTGTCCTGGATGTAACTGTTGGAGTCTTGGTGACTTCGCAGTGGATTTTGGTTCTCATTAGTTTGTGCAATACAGCCAACCAGTGACAACAAAACTTAGAACTTACTTTCTGTACTTCACACTAACCTGTGAATTCTTATGGATCATGAGCTACTGTGTCATTAATACTTTGGTTTTATTTTGTAGGTCTGGTGGGTTTAATGAACAAGAATATGGTGTCCAGTCTCATCTCCAAGTATGCTCAGGTGGTCCTTTGGTTCTGCCGTACTGGCTTACTCCCTGAGGGTTCAGGTAAAGTGATGCTGTCATGGGTAATCTGAGAATTCATTAGAAGAGAGAGCTTTAAAAAGTGACCAGTTTGGAAACCTCTGGTTATTTAAACAAACAAGGAACTTTAGGCCATTGAAATTTGCAGTGGCTAGTCCAGTTTTCTTCATTAGTTTATTTTAACTTACAAAATTCTATGTAACAGGTGGGAGAAATTTCCATTGTTGCTGTATTCATTTCTTTTTCTCTCCTCACTCCTTATACTACTAGATAATGATGCTCTTCAGATCTCCAGGCCTTTCTACGCTCACTCAGTCATCAGCAACTATTATACCATACGCAGGGAGGAGCTGACCAGGCTGGCCAAGTGAGTAGAAAAAGCACTTCAGGTGTACATGCATTCAGATCTCGGCCTGCTTAAAAATATTTTCAAAACCAAACGCTAACATCTGTAAGATGTTTGAAATCAAAATTGCCCATCCCAGAGTTTAACGGTTGTCTCCCCTTTTCCTTGATTATGATGTCCTTTTGTTATTTTCTCAGGGGCAAGTGGTGCGTAGACTGCCTGATGATTGATGGTTTGGTTGGCCAGTGTGGTGAACACTTGACAAACCTGTGGAAAAGGGATGAAGGTGGAACAGGGCACTACCCACCACCTACACTGCATGTAAGCATTAAATCTATATTAAATTTTTTTTTAAACATCTAATAAGTTGATATCTTGTATAATTTTGTAAAGAACATTATCAATTGTATGTCTCTTATCTGCAGGCCTTGCTTGACATATATCTGCTGGACAACATTGATGAGGCTGCCAAACATGCAATTGTATCCTTCAGCTCATACTATCTATTTACATCAGCATATTTAACATCACAAACATGACTGTTAGATTGTTAGAATTGTTGTTTTTAATCTAGTAACTTCAGTCCTTTGTATTCAGTCCGCTGCAAATAAAGAAGAGCAATATTAACACAAAAGATCAGCTTAATCTCTTCCAAAGTTAAAGCATTAATTTTCATTTTAACTTGCTTTCTTTTGCTTGTACGAGCCTTGACCTGTAATTCCAGGTGATTTATCTCTTGCTGGATGTCATGTACTCCTTCCCCAATAAGGACGGAGCATCAGTGGAGTCTTTCCCCACAGCTTTTGCAATCCCTATCGGGTTAGTCAAACTAGTACAAGGCCTCTGGCTGCTGGACCATCATGACCATCAGGTAAACACTGATTTCTACATGTGGCGTTTCACTTGTCATGGAATAGATGGACTTTCATTTTTATCAAATGCATTAATCTAAACTCTGAGACATGGATGTGTAATCAGGCCTCTTGATATGACAGATTTTTATTTTTTGATTATTTTCTTATTTCCTGTTCAGAGTTCCTTTGAGCTGCTTTTGCATCCAGCTGCTTCTCAGTTTCACTTTGAGTGGCAGCATGAGCGCGTCCTGCAAGCACTGATGTGCCAGGGCCAACAGTCAGTGGCCCTACGATACTTCCATGTCACAAAGCCCGCGATTTCCACCACCTCCCAGGCCAAACTTTGCCTGTCTGTTCTGCTTCACAACAGGTAAGTTTAATGTGTTAATGTATTTATTTATTTAATGTCTTTGCAAGTATACAAGTAGCTCCTCTGACCTTCATTAACCAGCCAGTTTGACCCCCCCAGGTGTCTCATAGAGGCGTGGTACCTCCTACGGCAGCACTCAAATCGCCTGAACATGACGGAGCTGCTGGGTTTCCTGTATGAGAACTGCCAGGAGTTAGGCCTCATCAAAGAGCTGCTCAAGCTGCCCCTGAGCCTCAGTGAACAGGTAGAAAGTGAAAGCTTCATCTTAAAAATATTTTTAATGCTTTTTTTTTTTTTATATGAATGTCTTTATAAAATTAATCCTTAGCACTGTTGCCTCACATCAAGATGGTCCTGGGTTCAAATCCTCCACCTGGCCTTTCTGTGTGGAGTTTGCATGTTCTCCTTGTGTCTGCATGGGTTCTCTCCGGGTACTCCAGCGTCCTGCAGTTAGTGGAATTAGGTTAATTGGTGATTCTAAATTACCCATAGGTGTGACTGTGAGTGTGAATGGTTGCCTGTCTCTCTGCGTTAGCCCTGCGACAGGCTGGCCACCTGTAGAGGGTGTACCATGCCTCTCGCCCTATGGGAAAAGGCTGGGATAGGCTCCAGTCCCTCTGCGACCCTGAAAAGTGGATGAATGGATGCTTAAATCCCTCGTTCTTGGTTTGTGTTTCAGGAATGCTTGGAGAAGTTTCTACAGGGGACAGGGGGTCTGCAGAACAGAGAACTGCTGATGGTTCACTACCTTCAGCAAGCCAACTACATTCCTGCTCTACAACTCAACCACAGCCTCAAAATGAACTTGGTGGTATGTATGACACATAAGCTAATAAAGTGAAAATGGTAAAAATTCTGTGACCGTTAGGGTTATAGAGAGACAAGATATTTATAACAATGTTCTCTTGCTTCTTTCTTCCTAGAATGAACGAGACCCAAAGCTTAAAGAACGATCCAACACGAGGAACTCCATACTGGATCAGTATGGCAAGGTTTTGCCCAGAGTTCAGAGGAAACTGGCAATGGAGAGAGCGAAGCCCTACCAACATCCCAACACCATCCACAGAGAGGGTAATGAGATGTTTCATGTTTTGTTTTTATTTTTATTTATTTAAATTTATTTTTAGCAGGTCACCGCAGTGAAAACCTTTTATCTTGTTTTGTTTTTAAGCCTTAAAAGAGGTATTCAATAAATACACGTTTTCTTACTGTGTCCCAGTTTCCCGGCCACAGCCACTGTCAACCATCACCAAGCGTACTGCCAGTGAGAAGGTTATGTCCAGGGCTGGGTTTATCAACAATGTCCTGACCAAGATTGAGGAGGTGTGGTTGGGCAAAGGAGCCACGCAGTCCTCTCCAGCCAAGAGGTGAGCATAAAATACCAGAATTGCATCTTGAGGTTGACAGTTCTTTTTGTTTGTTTTCTTGTTTTTTCTTGGTATTACAATTTTTTTCCAATTTATATTTTCCAGCCCCAGGGCAACTGAGGTTCCAAGCTCTAGCCCCAAGTCATCCTCCCTGGCCCTTCCTGAACCATTCCTTGGAACTCCTATCACCTTGACCTCCAAACGAAAGTCAAGGTACACCTAAAAGATCTTCAGTGAAAGTGAATCATACAATATGTATTTGTCTGATCATAGAGGGGGGAAAGTTGTCCCTCTTGCACAGGGCTGACTCTTTTTTTATGTAATAAAGATATCAATATAGTGTAATAACACTATAACACATTAAAATACTTGTTATAATTTTTATATCAAATGTTAAGTTTTGCTAAGATGGCATCTTAAATTCATCTTTGTTTACATTTAAACATTTGTCATTTTGTTCACTGGGTAAAAAATAAACCCCAACATATTCTTCCTCCTCCTCCTCCTCCTCCTCCTCCTCCTCCTCCTCCTCCTCCTCCTCCAATGTGGCCAGGCTGATAGATTTGGTGGTTCATCCCGCCTGTCAGACACCTCGGCCTCTTCTCAGCCCTCCCAGACCTCCCAGTGCCTGGGTTTCACCAAAGAGCAAAGCACCTGAACTCAATTTGCTGCAGACACCTCAGGTCGTCAAGGTCAGTACCAATGTAGAATTACTTGTTTTGAAGTAATCCAAAAACTTTGTCTTAATTTTGTGTGCTTTTACCCCCCCCCCCTTTTGTTTACAATTGTACCCCTAGAGTACCTTAGGGTTTCGTTACTTATATTTTTCATGTGCTTTTCCTCTCAGAGAGCCCGGGCCTTGGCTGCTTCTGGCCCAGTCTTCTCAGGCTTCACTCCCCAGTCCATCTTACGCAGCAGCCTGAGGCCCACACCCATCGCCACTCCTTCTGCCTCACCAGGTCGCTCCGTCACACCTCCTATGCGCAGCAAAGAGAGCCGGATCACCTTTATTGAAGAGGCAGAATCCCCTGAAGTAGAGAAGGGCATTCAATGGACTAATGGGGTAAGAAACAAGCATGTGGTGGCACACATGTAACCCTCCCCTACTTTGTTTATATCAGTATTGCTTTCTGTGAGGTTGCAGCCTATTAGATGATTTTAGTAGAATATCTTGAAAGAGTAACTACTTGTTTTTTGTTGTTGTTTTTTTTTTTTTAGGCAATTACTGTGTATTATGTTAAAACAGCAGATTATGGACTGTCTAATCTACTAATACAACATCTGAGTGCACTGTTAGTATCAGCTGATTTGTATGCAGTGGTCTAACAAATCTTGTCTTTTTTTCTCCTCCTGTAGATGGCGGCAGACAGTGAGATTAGTCGGCTGACCAGAAGCTCTGCACTGTCCAAGGCTGCACGTAAGACCTGGTCATCACAGCCTGCTGAAGAGGAAGAAGATGGAGACGAGGAAGGGGAACAACCTCGTATAAAGTTCTTGCCTCCAGAAGGTGGTATTTCCTCTCCACAGCTGAGACGCTCTGAAAGCGAGTCATCCTCTACCCATGAAGTCACTGCAGAAAAAAAGCAATCAGATGCAATGCAAGCACGTCTTAGTTTGAGCCTTGACACCAGCCAGACATCAGTTCGGTCAACGGACACTACTCTAGAGTTTTTTGATGCTCCTCTTTCAGTAGACCATGAAGGAAAGGATGGACATATAGCTACAGAGAAAGATGATGATGATGTAGTAACAGTCAATATTAACTACTTGGCTGAAAAAGAAGAACCAGAAGCAACAACTGAGGCAGCAACCTCACCAATAACCGAGCAAACCATTCCCCTGACATCAGAGGATTCAGAAAAGGAAAAAGATGATGTGAGGGAGGACAGAACATCAGAGGATGGGATGGAAGTTGATCTTGAACAGGAAGCAGATCTTGAACAGGAAGCAAAAACTGATGTGATGGAAGTTGATCTTGAACAGGAGGCTAAAACTGAGGAAGAAGCTCAGTCTAAAAAAGAGGATGATCAGGATATCGAGTCAAGCAGCAAACAAGATGCTGCCCCTGTTGACCAAAATGAGAGCTCTACTTATCATCAAGGTAATGTATTTGTGCAGTTTGTTTTTTCACAACTGATGGTTGAAAGCAGGTTGCTTCACACCAGGATTGCACTGCAGTTAAATAAAAAAAAAATCATGTGCCGTGCTCTGATATTTTCAGCTATAAAAGATGCTGAAAACATTGCTTGACAAAATATGTATTCTATCAGTTGGTAACCAGGAAGCTGAGAGTGTAGACTCTGGCACTGATGCTGAATCTCGGGATCTCCCAGTGAAAGCCGAGGGCGAGGATCTTCAATCAGAGGCCACTGAGTTGAGCGAGCACCCTAAACCCCTTGGAGCAGCTGAAACCATAAGTGAACTAGCAGATGATCTGGAACAATCAGAAGGTCCACCTTTTTAGATAATTAATCTGTACTGTAACTGATAAAGTTAGATATTACCATTTTAGTAAGGATTCATAATGCTCAAGATGGTAAAGCTGTGACTAAACTATTCCAAAGAAAAATATTTATTAAGATATATTAATGATTATGTCTTCTTCAAGGAGATACTGTACAATTAAAAGTACTTCGGTTTCCTGATTTTTGTCATACTGAACAATGAATTTTCATGCTGATTGACAGCCACATGGAAGGATAGTGATTGTTGTGTTTAGAGAAAAAAAAAGTTGAAATAAAGTTTTGGTTTTGTCCCCCCCCCCATCAGATCTGACAGAATTTGTTCAGAGGCATCTGTTCGGCGGCGATCTGTCTCCCCCACTCACTCGCTCGACAATCCACAATGCATCGCAGAACCAGCCTTCCTTCAACAGGTATATACTCTTTGCTTTTTTCAGAACAAATAAACTCTTTGCTGTCGCACCACATTTTCATTTCAATTAAGAGCTGTTAAAGTTCATTTTTGCTCATAACACTTAAGATCGTGGTACCAGAGGAGAATTTCCAGGAGCCCAGAAACATCTGTAGGAACAGAAATTGTTTCATTTAATTAACAATTAAAGCACGACTGCATTAAAGGAACAGGAATTATCTCAGTTTTAATCTGTTTATGCAACGAGGTTCATAATAAACAAGCTTTTCAGGTCATTTGTCAACGAATCACTGTACTCCTACAAACTCATGTTTGTAGGAGTACAGTACAGAGTTGTATGTACTGTAACTTCGTTATCTTGTTGTTTTCAAGAAGTTAAAAATGGATGTTGTTCTCACTTTTTCCCAGTGAGCTATTAGGTTGTAAAGATGAAGAGGAAGCACAGGCCGCTGCTGAAGCTCCCCCGGTGTTTACCACCCAAAAATCTGCTGCTTCTGTAACATCCTCAGAGCCAACTGGCACCGATTCTCACTGTGAGGAAAACTGTACACACACATGCACATTAGCAGTGGTACTATTAATATTAGTGCTTTTTTACAATTTTTTTTTCTGTTTCTGTTTAATATCTCGTAGCTGTTGTGAGCGTCAATGACAGTGAAGACCTTTCTAGCTCAGGGTCTGAAGAGGAGGAAGATGAGGAGGAAGAAGAGGAGTCTGATCAAGAAGAGGAGGAGGAGGAGGAGGAAGAGGATTCTGGTAGCGAGGTGGAGATCATTGAGGAAGTCCCGGGTAATGATAGGCTGCCACCCCTCCAGTCCAGTTCAGTCTTTGTACAGCAGGGACACACACACTTTCTGCCAACACAATCGGAGCAAGAGGCTGCTGTGTTCTCTTTGATCACACCTGGTACAGAGATTAAGGTAACAAATGCAGGCCTGAAGCATTTCATTTGCGAAGTAGCATGCAATCAAGTGTACATGTTTATACGTATGTGAGCATTTGCTACTTTTTTTTTTTTTTTTAACCCTTGAAATTAATTAATATTCTCCCCAAAATACACATTCTGTGTTTATTTATAGATGGTAGGTGAAGACATGGAGGGTGAAGTGGTGATGGTGAGACTTGGGGCAGATGATGGAATGATGGATCCAGATGAGGATGTAGAGCAAGGATCATCATACATGGAGCTCAAACCTTCTACCACCCTCTTGGTACCCTTGGAGCTTGTAGAGGGACAGCACGGCCTGGTCGATGGCACTCAGCTGGATCTTCCTGAGCTTCAGCAAACTGTTGTGGCAGATGAAACTCATGGCAGTTTCTCCTTGATGTTGGATGTGGAGGAGGATGGAGATAAAGAGGCAGGCGCACTACCTGTAGAGAATGATCTGCAGTCATGTGACCCTTCCATCCAGTCTCAACTTGTGGATGCTAGTAATGAATTTTTGGTGCAACCTGAGGTTATTCTTTTGAGCACAGAGGAGCAGGATGCTCCCCAGTCTGAAGAAGCCTTACAAGAAGATAATAGAGAAGAGTTGGAGACCGTGGATGGAAATGCTGTCGATGGCCCAATGGAATCTGAACTTGTTGAACTCCAAGCTGATTTACAGACTGAATATACTGAAGCAAAGCAAGAGGCAGATGACGCTAAAGAGCAGAAGGTTGTAGAGTTGGTAATGCTGGCTGAAGATCATGAATCTACTCTTTTAGTTTCTGAGCTAGCTCCAGTGGGAGAATGTCTAGCAGCTGTGGATGACTTAGAATCTCTGGCAAAGACAGAAGCTGCTGATGTAGCAGTGGAAGTGAAGGACAAAGAAACATTTGCTGAGGAGCAGGAAGAGCCTGAGGAGAATGGTCCCAGTGCAGAGACAGAGCCTGCCGTGGAGGAAGAGGAGCGTCAGGACCACAATGCATCAATGGAGGCAGAAAAGGATAACGGTGAAGACGTTAAGACAGAGGAGGAACAGATGGGTAAGGGAAGACCAAGTAGACCTGCAAAGCAGGTTGTGAGCTCAAACAGCGAGCCAGATGAAGAGCTTGTACCAGAGCCTCCTTTGTCTCAGAGAAAGAAGGCTCCTTCCATTCCAACACGGAGGATGACGAGAGGGAGGATGGTTACTTTTGTCTCTCCTCTATTGGAGGAAGCAAATGAGCCAGAGGAGGATGTGAAAATGGAGGACACCAAAGCCAGCACTCTGGTCTCTACCTCACCGAGTCGTACACCTAGAAAAAGTAAACTGGTCAAAGAAACCAAAGTCCCAGCCAGCACACCTCGAAGAAGTACCCGCAAAACACAACCAGACCCTCCTAAAGAAGAGGATGGAGAGGTTGAGGTCACGGATAACAATACCTCAGTTGCATCAACCTCCAAGGCATCTTCTCCTGCCAGACGTTCCCAGAGGGTCACTGCAACAAGGACCAGCCAAAGGACTCGAAGTGGCAGTGAGAAGGTGTCTACAGCCACAGAGGTTGAAATGAAACATGAGGAGGACAAAGAGGAGGAAGTTAAAGATGTAAAAGCAAGTCAACAAACAATCTCAAAGACTCCAACCCCAGCCAAACACACAACCTCTCACATAAAGACTCCGAGGAGGTCCAGCCGAAGGGTAACAAGTAGTGCTGAGGTGGTGGAAACACAGCTCGAGATCTTGAAAGAAGAAAATGAACAGGATGAGGTCTTTGACTCTCCTGTAAGACGCAGCTCCAGAAGGACAAAGACAGAACTATCAGAGACGCTGCCCGCAGTTCTGGAGAAAGACGGCGAGAAACAGCAATTTCCCAGCTCTGCCCGGACATCTCGACATTCAAGCCGGATTAGCCTAAATGTATTTCCACAAGTAAGAATTCAGAAAGCTTTGTGTTTCAAAAATACTGATAAGCTGAAAGTCCTTGTAAATGAAACTTATTAAACACAGGACTGCACAGATTATGTTCATCATCTGATGTTTGCAGACATTAAGCTACTTATGTGATCTTAATATTTGAAGCTTATTTCATAAAATGCTTTTGTTTTCACTTTTTGATTTTCACCTCTAGTTGTCATGCATGCCTTTTTATATATTTTTTTTCATATTACATGTTGCAAACCCAATCCACCCATCTTTCATTTTTGACATTTAACACTTCCAGGTGAAACTGGTTCCTGTGTCACTTCCTCAGAGTGCAAAAAAGATGAAAGAAGAGACAACGTCTGAAAACATAACAGAGACCGAAGATTTGCACGAGCCCGAACCAGCCAGAAATGCAAGTCGAACTAACTCCCGTCGCCCCACTAGAAGCAAACTTTGGGACCACCCAGAGGAAGATCTTCCCCTCTTGGACTCACCGTTGGAGGTGAACTCTGAGACGGTTGCAGATGCCCTTATCAAAAGACTTCAGGATGAGGAAGAGAAGCAGGAAGGTATGCACAATTTAACCTAAAATACCACTGTGTAGGAAAAAAAAGAGCCATGGATGTGAAGACGCACTTAGCTTCAGTTAGTGAAGAGTACAAAGAGACTGAATTAGTTCTACCACATGCTTCTTTAAATTCATGCTTCAAAGATTCAGATCTTTGTATTCAGATTTCAAAATATGTTGATTTAAAAGTGTAACCTCTTAAACAGATGATGCGGTTGTTAAGAAGGTGGTGAGAACCAGCAAGAAGAGTAAAAAGTCATCAGTGGAGCAAGTTCACTCTCCCGTGAAAGACGGGCCGGTCCCAGAGCGTGAAGATGACGATCCCAGTCCAGGCGAGCATTCATTCATCTATTCCCCCTCACGAAGACAAACGAGAGGTGAGCTGAGTATCGGTTCATTCGTATTTATTCATCCATCTGTCCATGAATGGTTTTAACCCTGTGTTGTCTGTGTGTCAGCCCAAAGAACAGATCCTTCTGAAGCACCCGTCACCCGCAGCAGAGTCAAAGCTCAGGTACAAACTTCTGCTAATTACAATCACACTTTGTGTAGAAGAAACTTCTATTCCAGGGGTGCCCAAACTCCCGGCCCCGCCCCTACTTCCGGTCCGTGAATTGATGTCAAAAGTAACATACAATTTGGCCCTTTAAGTTACTTTTTTGACATTTCGCTTAACCCTCTTAATTGGAGGGGAAGGCGAAATGAAATGAATTAGACATGTTATCTAAAGATAACATGTCTAATTTTTTTTTTTTTTTTTCTCCCTGAATTTGGTCATTTGGTTTTTATATACTGATTTCTGTGGTGTTGTAGTTATTATTCTATCATTTGTGAGCCTTTGAAACAGGATGTTTGACACAGTACACATAAGAATTTAATCCACTGCTCTGCAAAGACAGTAGCTAGATCTGTAAGAGTTATACTAGAGGTAATCACGTTAACGTTGATGTAGATGTGATGTAAATGAAAGATCTTTTGAAGATGAGATTTGCATTCAGTGTGCCATTTTTCCATCTTTTCTTTTTTCCAGGATGAAATTTCTTCAGAAGATAACGTAGAAGTCGACAAAGATGCAGGCACTTCAAAAACCAGAAAAACAAGCAAGCGAACAGCCAAGTAAGGATTTCTCCAAAACCACTTTAACTGCTGAGCCACACAGAAGCAAAATACAGCATCCTAAAGTGAAAATAAACTCCCCAAAAATTAATAAAATCTGAAGCTTTAGCAGGGGGCACATGAAAGGACGTGCACCCTCACTTTCCATTAATAAATCATAGTTTGTGGCAACAATGAACAGAGCAAGTATCAGCTGTCTTTCAGTTGAGTTTCCATCCTGCAGTTTGCAGTGGTAGTCCTTGTTCTGCTCTGCAGCTTCAGCGTAGTGACCCAAACCAACTGCAGGTTCTGGTAAGAGTGACCACAGAGGTTCAGAGCAGGAGGACTACTACACTGAGATGGTGGCGTTAATCTGTTGAACTGTGGGATGAGAATCTCATACAGGGTTCTGGCCAGCGGTTGATCGCCCGGGCTGAGAGTTTCAGAAGTTAACTACCAGAATAGATTGCTTTTTGCTTTGCTTATTGCTTTTTTTCCCCCTTCATTTGTTAGATCCAAAGCTGTTTCGAAGCCGCTTCCCATCGCAGAAGTCGAATTGATCTCACCTATGCCCAGTCCAGCTGATCCAATCCCACGAGCATCGAAGAGGATTAAAGAGGGAGAGGCACCAACCGCCAGCAGGAACCTTCGACGTAAACGCGTCTTGGACACGGTTTTGACAAAACCTGTCACTCGGAGGAAGAAACTGTAGGGAGGTTGGTGGTTGTTTTTAACCATTGAACCTCAGACAGCCACCTGGAGAGCTGAACCAATTCAGTTGTGAGCTGTCAAATAAAAATGTATGCCTAAACTCAAGATTGGTTCCATTTCCTCAAATGCCTCACAGCGCTGCAAAGTCTATATTGGCTTCCCTGTAGGGGGGAAAAAGCAGTGCAGGGAGAAATATCTATTTTTGGGACAAAGAACACTGGTGGTTAGCAGTGTGAGAGAGACTATATTTTTGGAGTTTACATGTCCCTCTCTTACTAACTTGATTTGCATCTGTGTCTGTGGCTATTTGTGTTGACGTTCTGCTGCTCACCCGGCTTGATTCTCTCGACGCAGAATGACACAAGGGAACGCAATCGGTGTGGATTTTTAAAGGCTCCCATTAATAAAACCGATGACTGAAAAGAACTTCCCTCTGATAAAGAGGTTTTATTACATGCTTTTAATTTTTTTTTGTTGTTTTTGCTTTTAAAAATTCAAGGCCTGCTGTTTTTTCTATTTAAGAAGAAAAGCAACCAACCCAGTGGAGATGCATTTCTACTGATAAATTTGTATATAGTCTTTTTGCTATGTTCCAAATAAAGTTAATAAATACTAAGCAATTATGTTGATTCTGAATTTTTAAGTGTCTCTTGAATGCATTTGGTCATCTAATCGGACTGCCTATGCCATAGTCTTAAATTAAACTTGATTTGGGAGGTATTCTGTGAAATATAGCACTGTTAGCACATTTGGACTGTTATGTGTTATGAGGATGTTGTATATTGCCCAGAAAAAAACAAACAAACAAAAAAAAAAAAAAAACACTTGCACAACGGTTTGCTTATGTTAAACTTGATTTTTGGACATGTTAATAGGCTTGATTAAATTTATGGCATCCAACATCTGACACAGGCTATTTTCTGACGAATGTATGTAGAATGTCTTATTTTTGATGATGGCTCTTTGATAAATATGAAAAAGCTTGAATACTTGTGTTGCGTGTTCAATTCGATTTATCGTCTTTAACGTACTATTTGTAATTCTCCTCTGCAAAACTCGTGAGGTGTTTACATTAAAAATAGGGCGGCAGCTTTCATTCCTCAAACTAGGAACAAAAATCAGTTGCCAGGTGGATTGCACTGAATTCTTTCACTCTGTCAACTGATTGCTAGTAAGTGTTTAGAACCAACTGGGTATGCAACACATTCCACCAATGGGGACCACTTCTGATTGCAAGGTGATTGCACAGGTTGCCTGATGGGAGGCAAACAATCGCCATCCAACTTGGAGTGCAATCAGATTGGCAAAAGTTTGCAAGTCAGTCTGCACTAATGAGAGCAACTTGCAATGTCTCTGATGGGCGATTTGACTCAATTGTTTTCTGGTTTTATTCCTATATAAAAGCAAAGTTGCTGCTGGGAACCTGTCATTTTACAGTTAAATCAAAATCCTGCAGCAACGACGTCACTGTGGAGAAATTTTGGTTTCGGCCTGACGTTTCTGTGTATGTAGAAGGCAACAAATTCACGATTTTCATTGATTTATCACACTTCTCACAGTTTGCATGTAATTGCGAGGTTGACCTGTGCATTCACAAACTGAAAGCAGGCTGACTCATTTTGAAGACAGCAACTATCTGAAAGTGATTTGCTAACTCGGTCCGTGTCTTAGAAAGCAACCATTTCAAAGGCAGTGAGCTCCCAAGTTTTGTTGCACGTGGTCGCAGTGATTTTGGCCGTGCTGCGGTCTCCTACTGTTTTCCTGATTGTCACTGTAGCATTAATGTGCTTTTAACTTTGATACTGCTTTTTTAGATCTACACCCATTTCCTTCCTCAGCACACCATTTGTAAATAAGAATGTGTTTTTAATGACATGCCTGGCTCAGTATTACACAGTACAGTACCGCCAATCCTTATTTCACATTCAGCCTATATCACGTAACAGACATTTTGGACATACAGTCACAAAGATGTTTTTGTTTTTTGTTTTTGTTTTGTTTTTTTTTACATCCTGTTGATAGCTTTGGCTGATTTTGGTTTTCATTTATTTTTAAACCCAATTTGAAAAAGTATCTAAATGTGTGAATGAAATGACCACATCACAAACCCCGTTTGTCTGTTTGCACTCCGCAGTCAACCACCAAAAGGAGCTGTAAGCCTAATAAATAACAGAGGCCTCAGAAGTTGGGAGTCTATTGAGTTTTAATAACTTGCTTAAAAAGCAAAAAAAAAGGATAAGCTATCTTTATTGTCATTGAACAAAACAATGAAATTTTGTGGTAGCAATCCTCCAGGTGCCGACATAATACAAAAATATATATATATACAAAATAGAAATTAGGAAAAAAATATATACACTGCTCAAAAATAAATAAAGGGAACACTCAAATGACACATACTAGATCTGAATGAATGAAATATTCTCATTGAATATTTTGTTCTGTACAAAGTTGAATGTGCTGACAACAAAATCACACAAAAATCATCAGTGGAAATCAAATTTATTAATCAATGGAGGCCTGGATTTGGAGTCACACACAAAATTAAAGTGGAAAAACACACTACAGGCTGATCCAACTTTGATGT
>JAVDPK010001177.1:49423-59650 GCA_034780415.1 Cichlasoma orientale
GCGCTGTGTGGCTGACAGGAGTCATGTTCACTGCAAAGATTTTACACAGAAATAAGATGTTATATAAGATACTGCTAAAAATGACTGACACGCTTCAGAAATTCTTTAACGCTATTTTATGTCATCTCTGATGTTAACTGATGATAATGACGATGTTATCGGTTATCCCTGTTAATGTGTTGAAAAGTCATTCATGCTTAAAGCATAAGAAAGACAAGCTGCAACTCTCAGCTGCTGAAACTATGTCCCTCTATTCTGTACTCTGGGGCCAGGGAATACAAAAATACTGACTGGAATTTAGCTTATATGATATATCACTAGCACAAATGTTTGGACATATATAATGTTTACTGTGAAATTTTAGCTTCATATATCAAATTTTTCAAGTTATGCTTTTTTTTTTTTTTTTAAGTGGTCTACTGACCCACTTCCAGCATGTTTTTTTTATATAAACTATTAAAGATAAAAGCCTGAAACCTTCACTGGCCTTCCTTACCATACAACTGAATCAGGATGGGTAATCTGGGACAGATACATCAAAAAATGTATCAGTATTGGCTAGTTAAAATATGACAAACCTGGATAAGTGGTAGAAAATGAATGGATGGATAGAATTTTCAAGACCTACTCTACCTACCACTTCGAGACCCAGTGCACTGGAGGAGTTTTAAAATTTAGATTAAGTTTAAAATATACTAAAAGGGATTAAAAACACATTAACCCATCAAGTGCCAATGTTAAAAATTTCATACATAAAAATTAAAATACCAAAACGAGAGTAATGTAAAAGGGATTTATAATTTATTTCACGAGTAGTCTCGGAAGGCCAAGCTGCCATGTCAACACTGCGCGGTTTATAGTCTGATACACGACCCTGCCCCTAACCCCTCCTAACCCAGTCCTAACTCTAATGCCACAGGCAAGCAGGGCTCAGGCAATCAGTATGCTGACTGCCAGAGTGAATGCTGCAAGAACTATAATATATAAATGAAAATGCTTCATTGTTGGGTGTCCGGTATCAGGTATATTTGTCAAATTATATTTTTTACATTCTGTCTTATTTCCAAACAGGTGCAGAGTGAATATGAATATATAAATATACAGTACCAGTCAAAATTTTGGACACACTGGGGAGTGTCCAAACTTTTGACTGGTACTGTACAGAATATGTAAAACTGAATGGAAAGTCATTTTAATGAATTAAAATCTGAAAGCGCTCTGGTCCTCAGTCTCAAAAAACATGTTAATCTGACATACAGTTTTCTCTGCCTCTGTCTGTACATCCACCTCACTCAACGAGCCTAAGGCCACACTTAGATGACGAGTAGCTGCTTTCTGCATGTGTGTGTGTGTGTGTGTGTGTCTCCCTGCATGGAAGAATGGAGGCTTTCTTCATGTCTCCTCTACAGCAAATGTGTGTGCAACTCCTCTGTCCCCATTCTGCCCATTTTGCCTATGCATGTGGGTTTACATGTGTGTGCACGTGCACGTGTGTATGTGTCAGTGTTTTTGTATTTAGACTATGTCCCAGTTACCGTGTTTCCAGTGTGTGTGTGCTTCTGCCAGCCTTGCGTGCCTGAAAAAGTCAGCTTGCATGTGCAGATATGTGTGTGCAACTATTTTGGCAGTCAGGGCAATTGCCCCCATCTCCCGCCACAAAGAGAATATTGATATTAAGTGGTCTAACTGTGCCACCCAGCAAGAGAGGAGGGGGATGGCAATCAGCCTTCCATGGAGGACAACTTGAGTGAATTGCCTGGCATTTTGTGTGTCAGTTGTGATGGAGGACCAAGGAAAGGAAAGCAGAACAGCCCACAAATCTGCCTTGGGGGGAGAAGACAGCCTCCTACTAAAACATGGACAGATGTGGAAGAATGAGCTAAGAGTGAAGAGGATACAGCCGTAAGAGGAATTGTAGTGGATCAGCTTCCTGCAATGATCACACAGTTTTATTCCTTTCAGTCTATAGTGGACAGAATCTATGCAGCAAGAACATAACTTCACACATTAAAGATAACAGGTATATACTATGTATGTGTATATTTATATATCTTTAAATGGCAGCTGTGTGTCAACCCTTAGCAGTACACTTGGTGGAAAATCAATTTCTGAATTCATTATAAAATACAGTCTGACCTGCATCTACCCCACAATTATAGAAAACACAATATGACAAACTGACTCACACGGCACACAGACGCACACACAGCGGAGAACAAAAACTAGCAAACGTTCCCTGTAGCTGGGAACCTTACAGTGAGTCTTCTATGTTGTTGGGATCAAGGCCTGATTCATACCAACCAGTCTTTTACGAGGAGAGCAGACCGGTAATAAATTTGTATGTGTTTATTTACAGGGAGTGGCAAGTCAACAACTCACATTTCCAATCTCATCTCATTATCTGGAAAATCACAGACAAAAAGCAAGAGGAATTTTTCCGCATTCCTTCCCCACAAAACAGTTTTAGTTCATCATGTCTTAATTAAACTGCTCTACTGAGGTCATACAACAGCATCGTAATTAGTTTTAGGTCACTACTTTGGCTTTACTACTCCAAAAATATTCATTATCTTTTGTTGATGATTTACTTGTGCGCTTTTAAGTCCTTTTTTTGTTGTTGCATCAGCCAACCTCTCCTAAGCTTTTGTTATGGACTGCTGCCCTGACTCTGCCCTGTAAAATGTCTGGATACAATTTTAAATTCACCGTTTCCTCAGACTAAGACCTTGAGACTCCTTCTATAATGCTTCACTGTCAGCAGGAGGTGGTGGTGGTGTGCAGTGCCTTTTCCCTCCAAGCACAGCACTGTGCATTTCGCTTCTATGTCTCTCTCTTTTTTGGATAGTAGTGGTTTCCTTTAGCAGGTAGAGATCACTGCTGGGGGCTTTCTGTTACCCTTGGGTAACCTCATTCAGGAGGTTAGTACTATGATCTTTGCGAGACACATTGCTGTGGAAGCAACAGTCCTGCAGTTTTACTATTTGCAGTTTGTCCTTTGGTGAATTTAATAACATCCAGATCTTTAGAAACGTTTTTTTTTGATTATTTTGAAATCATTGTGTAACCTTGCACAATGTAAATGTTGTTGTGATCAAGGCCTGATTCACACCTACCAGTCTTTCACAAGAAGAGCAGACTTTGTCGGTAATAAATTTGTATGCTTTTATTTATAGGGAGTAGCAATCTCATCTCATTAAATTGAAAATCTAAGTAGGTTTTCTTACGTTGTCCAGCCTACACTGTTAAAACATGGAATCACTGTTTATTTACTTGATGTTTTCACACAAAGAGTGAAGAAGTACAACTCTGAGTGTTTTATTACTTGATTTCGTCAGATTGTGTTCTTCTATATTTGTGACTTGGATGAAGATCAGACCACATGAGGACTCAGTGTAGATATCCAACTATAATTCACACACTTTTTTATGCCAGTGTACATGCCCAGCCCCCTATCAGTAAAAACGCCTCCGGTAGTCACTATGATGAATTTAAATTATTATGCTAAATTAATAATCAAGTCAAAACAATGTTATAAAAAATATGTTCAGTCAAGAACATAGTTACACAAAGCCTAGAGCAAAAAATAAAGTCTACAATTATCAAACAGTCACCATGCACACTACCAAAACACCATCCATCAAGCAATAGTTCAATTTGACATCTCCCCTTCGTAGCTTTAAAATGGCATGAATGGTGGTTTGACCTCAGTCTATATTTGTGAGAAACATTTTAACATTCACAAATTCAGCTTTCATAAGAGGCTTTAGTGCAGCATGAATGGTGCTGAACCAATGGCTGTGCATGGGGAACTTATGCTTTTTAAATCAGTGGTACTTCCAATAATTCTAAGTATAACTGGAAGTCATACTCTTTATATCAAACACAATGATATTTATAATTTGAACTCTATATTATAATGGTAATAGTTAATATGCATTACTTAGTCATCATCTATCAAAAGAGACAATTCTGGAGAAAAATCTATTTAAAAAATATATATTACATGTGTGTGTGTGTGTGAGCGAGTGCTCTGGACATGCAACTTCGAGTATTCACAAAGAAAAGAATGAGAACCAGAGTGGGTTTTTGAGGAAAATAAGAAAAAAGGCCCCTGACTGGTCCACCTCTTATTCAATGGAGGGATTAAGTTTCTTTCTCTTTACTCCCTCTCTCAAAAGAAACCCAAGGGAGGGAGAGGGAAAGAAATGGAATGGGAATAAAAAGGTTCAAGTAAAAAAAAAAAAAAAAAAAAATTAAAGAAAAACTCTGAGAAAGAAAGAAGCATGTGAACAACAGTCACCTAATGCAGGAGCATAGCAAACAAGAGACAGCAAAAAGTACTTTAAAGATGGAAGCAAAAATACATAGAAGTACAAAGCCAAAAAAAATAAAATAAAATAAAAATATATATATAAAGCATTATTGGATGTGGAAACTGGAATGTTTAATAGTGGAGCAAAGTGTTTCCTCCCCCACACTCACCAATCAGGCCCCTTGGGGAGGAAAAGGGTCCTAACTGGTGAATGTGTAAGATGAAAACTCAATAAAAATGGTGACAATGTGTTATAAACTGCATCAATTTCTGCCTTGGGCTACTGAAATATGAAGCTGATCTCCACAAATTTGTGCCACTATTTTTACATATTGCCCATTTTCTGTTTAATTTTTCTGATGACATACTAACATGTTTCTTGGGAATAACACCCAATCAGATGGTGAGCTGCTTTGCTGTGCTGCATTTTTCAAATGTCCTAACATTGTTCTGCCACAGTGTTAATAAAGTTGGTCTAACCACAATTTATATTGAGTCAGTGTTAACACCACTGCATGTAATATCCTTTGCTAACTATCAACTGATTACATGTATTTTTATTCCTCAACTGCTGCTTTTCCTCTCTACTCCATGGCAGAAGAGATAATTGGTCGTACTGAACAGGATTCATATCCAAATATGAACATTCGGGTTTTGGACCTCCAAATTCTTTAAGTAGTCTGTTTAGCCAGTGTGTGTGTATTTTGTAGAAAATCCAGTTAGCCAGCCCTGCAGAAACTCAGACACGTCGTCAAGTGTAGGAGGAGGGGTGGAAGGGGGAAAAAAGAAAAGAAAAAAAAAACTGGAGTGGAATGGGAAAAAGAGAGCGGCGGTTTCTCGGTGGATTAGGGAGTCAAATGGATTGGAAAGAGTGTTTAGAGTGTGAGAAGCTCAGACGAACACACACACACTTCCTGAAACTGTCACCAGCTTTGTGTTGTGGTCAGATCAAGGTGACAGGCTGGTGAGTAAAAGCCTCCAAAGAAACAGCTTCTGAACTGGCAGCAATGCCTTTTCCAAAAAATCCCATACTTTCAACCAAATGAGTCTAATTCAGCTGTGTGTGACTAACAAATGCATAATAATTTATTTGGTTCTGAACTTTCACAAGTAGTCAAATTAATATTTTATCTCCTTAGAGCATGTTTTTGATTGTATAATGCTCAATAAAATGCTTTAAGACATTAATCACGATGCTGCTTCTAAATTCAGAAATAAATTTTGTCTGTGAGAAACTCGTGGGTTACGTGTTTTGCTCACGGGTCATTTTTACAGGATACTTACAAGCACTTACTCTAAAAAGCCACCTCAATCCACTGAACCTGTAAATTAAAACAACTGAAATGCTTTTAATGCACTGCTAGAAGATATCATTTCTTTCACCTCTGACACATTGAAGGGAATTTAGAGAACACAAATCAAGCTTTTGCCTACTAAACCCTACCAAAGCCCATCTGGACACATCACCATCACACGCTCTGTGTTTCTTTTCATTTCTCTCTTGCAATCTCCGACTCACACATAACTCACTCTCAAATGAGCCGGGCAGGCCCTGCAGCACAAACGCTGTCAGACCACATCAGCTCTACTTCCATTAGCCATCTTAAACATAACATCCCTGCAACATCCCCACTCCGCTAAGCTATGAGAACTAAATCCCACATTTCTCTCTTGCTTACTGCAGAAACTAAAAAGCTCCTGTTTGCCTCTCTCCTGCCACTTGATCCCTCCACACACTCAGACTATTAACAGCATCCTCCTTTAATGCTTCCATACATTAAAGCCAATTACACTGTCTCTCCTGCTCTGTGGTGTAAGAGAAGTGTATTGTTGCAGTTCACAGCCATGTAATGATTACATGATGACTACATCTCCCTCTCCTTGCACCAGCTCACCTTCTATTTTCTATTCCTGTTTTCTTACTGCTGCCTAATTATTCTCCACTTTTACTGGACAGATTTAATCTCATAGCTGCTCGCTAAAAATGTACATGTGATGAATATGTTCATAAGGAAATGCACACCATAACACAAACACACACACACACACACACAGAGACTCTCTCTGGCTATGTGCCTGCTTCCTCTTATCTCTTACATGCTTGTGAGAGACGCAGGCGTTGGCCATGAATAGATGAACTGCGCACACTGTGATGCTCTCCTCCCTAATCTCTGAAAAGACAGTTAAAGAAGGGGCAGCGTTCTCTCACACCCTCTCCTCCTTTCATTCAGTCGTTCGTTTATCCATGTCTATCCGTCGTTCAGTCGGGAGGACCAGACAAAGCCGTTAATGGCATTCCCCTTCACGTTCACTTCCCCTCCTCCTCTCCTCCTATCTTCTTTCTCCTGTATTCATCTCTTATTTTCCTTGCCTCCCATTTACTCCCTGCAATTATGCTGACATGCACTTATCCACCTCTCTTTTTCCTTTTTTTTACCTTTCCAAAATCAGCATTCATTGACTTTCCCTACTCTTTTTTTTTTTCACCCTTTTCATTACATGTTCGACTAAAAACTATTTAACCACACTATAAACATGCAGTATCTTCTTTGTGCGCTAAATCCAGTGGTACACATTCCATGATTCCTTTTCAGTCAACCCACTAACATTTGTGACGTCCCGGTCAAGCTAAATTATTTGTTTCTCTCCCAAGATATGCTGAAGCAATCCGTGAACATGGATTTCTGCCTTTTCTCTCCATTTTTAACCTCACAAATCTTGAACTTCGATATTCTGCCTTTCTGATGAAGCTTTTGTCTATGAAGCTCTTTTTAAAACATTTTCTCTAGTACAGAAACAGCTGTGATTTGCTGACTTTCTAGCCGAATGCAGTGTCTCTCTTAATTTTTTCCTACCCTAAATTTGCTAATGCACATTAAAAGGAATACATTTTCTTTAAAGGAAAAAACTACCATTGGTTAGTAAGGACAAAACAAAACACTGTCCCTCTCTGAACGGTGACTTAAAGTCTGAGACTCTTGCTAGAATAGCTGAGAATAATAATAAGGAGCAGACACACAGTTGGGTGTAGGAAAGGGTTAATGTTATTACCTATGCTAGGAAGAGAACTGTTAAACATCTATGATACAGTCTGAAATTACATCTTTTGTCACTGCTGTCTCGCAAAGGCAGACATGGCTGACTGGACAAAGACAAAATTATAGCTTGTCTTTGCCTTACGCCTTGCATTACCAGAAACTGCTTTTTCATTAGTATGGGTGGAGAGACGCTGCTACACCGTGCTTCTCCATGATTACACTGCTCTGACTGTAAACATCACAGATTTTTAAGACTTCCGATGACTCGTCCAATCTTCAAAGACAAACGGCACTCCAGGCCAATTTGTATTGTTCAACCAAATGACTTAGCTACAAGTATGAATCTCCAATTTCCTCTCTTTTCCCTGTTATTTGCAGTCCTTCCCTTCAGTTTATTTTAGAGCATGCACTCATCATCTAATTTCCCTCTCCTCCCTTCCCCTGCTTGCCTTTCTCCCTCCATTCCTCCCTTTCCTTCTCTGCCTATTTAACTACCATGGCAACAGGTGATGTGGAGACTCTCATAGGACCATATCTCACTGCGGATAATGCAAACACAACACATTCACCCACACTCACATTGTGGTGGGACTCTTTTAAGGGGAAACCATCCAAGAAGTATAGCAAACATTCTTGCATGAGGTGTGACATGGAGAAAGTGTGAAAGTGCGAACAAAAGAAACTGAGAAGCGCAGGAGTGAGGGTCAAATCAAACGATAGAGATGTAGGTGGGGAGCCAAGACTGTGACAACAGAGCTGAAGCAGATCACCCACACATGTCCTAACACCATCGAAGCCACCCGTGTGTATCCATCTGCTACAACTTACATACATGTTCTATTAGAGTAAGAGAAACAAATAGCATTTCTGGCATCTGAAGAATCTTGCAGACTATATACATTTGAAAGAAAAGAAAAAAAGAAAAACAAGTTTAGCTTAATATTCTCATTATAATCATTCTTATATCCTTCCTCAGAGTGCAGTTAAATCACATAACTAATCAACTAACCACATTAAAACCTCTGTTCATATCCTGTCTGTTTAGTGTATGCCCTGTGTTTGTATTAAACAATGCCTCTTCGTTCAACGCCTTTATTTGTTCTGTCTTCTCAGTTTTGTTGTTCTAATAGATTTTTTTTTGTTATTTAATAAACAAAAAAATAAAACAATAGAAAGAAGCAGTGAAAACAATAACAATCACAGTGCAGGAATACTGAGTGGGACTGATGCAGCAATGTAAAAGACGCAGTCCTGTAATAGATCCTATATGAGCTGGCTTGAGCTGGATTAGCTGGGTGAGCATCAGAGATGCGGAAAATATAGAAAACAGACACACACAGACAGAAGTGCACCATGTGCAGCCGTGCAAGTTACTGTTTCTTTACAGTATTTGCTCTCAGAATGTTATTTTTTCTCTATTTTATACGCAGATTTTAAAAAGTGCACGTAAAACAAGACTTCAATTATTTGCAGCGGGGGGGGGGGGGCAGTTGTTGAAGAGGCAGAAATATAAACAACCAAGCTTTTTATGACAAAATATAGTGGAATATCTGAAAAGAAATTCAGTTATTCACGGTAGGCACAAAACTATTCAATAATCCCATATGCATTTTATGCATAAGAGAGCTATTTTTGGAGGATTGAGAGCTGAATGTGGCTCACATAAGTGCACAATTAGTAGCACTAGAGCTTTTAATGCTGACCTGCAGTGTGCTGAAAACGCTGGAGCTGCCTCGTGTTGAGTGGCTTTGCGTGAGAAGGGGATCAATGATTGTGTGCTTGTGTGTATGTTAGTGTGAAGTTGGGCTTAGCGGTGAGGGTTAAATATCTCTCGCTAGTCTCACACACATTTACACACAGTTCTGTAGCTGGGTCACGGGTTCAGATTAAGGCCGTAAGACATGGATAACCTATATTAATGTGTTTCCAAGGGAAAACATGTCAACTGAACTGGTAGACCTCAGTACAGAATCCATATGCAGAAATAGGAAGATGTGCACTGAGGCATACAGATTAGCAGACGCTGCAAGTATCCCCAAGCAGGTTGGATATTACATAATCATCTAGAAGGTCTGGAAGAAACAAGCAACAGATGGACGTCATAAAAATGGAAAGAAAGGAAGATCGAAGCTCGATCTCCATTTTAATCGTTCTTCCACTGTTGTCGGGAAGGATGGAAGATGTTTGGGTGAAAGAAATAAGGATACACAGCTAGCACTCGATCAGCTCTGTACTATAGAATTAGGTGATTAGATGGAGGCAAACTACAACAAAAGCAACAGCAGTTTTCACAAAACACTTCTAGATGCTGACTGGAATATTTTCCTGGAAAATACTGATTGGCACTATTATCCCCCCCCCCCCCAAAAAAAAATGTAAATAATCCTGTACTTCCAGGATACTTTAAAATTTATATTCAAACTGGCAGAAGTAGTTTAAAAAGGAGAATGACAGAGATCAGACAATAATGTTTTCAGTTTGTTTTGTTTTTTCCCCCATTTAGAAAAAAAAAATCTGTATTACTACATTTACAGCTCAGTACAGAGCAGCATTTGAGAAACGGGAAAATCTCTCCAATCTCTCCTCAAATCTCTCTTTACAAGGCATTGTGAGGGTGGATAAGCAGCAGTGGCAGCTATGTAGATGGGAACAGTGTGCCAAAAAACAGGGCCAGGCAGTGCCTTTGTTCTGTGCATAAATAAATGATTGCTTCATTTGGGCTGGCAGCTTCAATAGACTGTCAGAATAAGCAACATAATCAAGAGTTCAATTGAAGCAAACAGGAACTTTTAAACTGAATGAGGACCTGCCTGTCTCTTGCAGAGTGAATAGGCTAATAAGCGTCTTCAGATGCTTGGGGGGGGGGGGGGGGGGGCG